>JBBPCZ010149600.1:0-18980 GCA_037974445.1 Brycinus macrolepidotus | reverse complement strand
CACACACACACACAAACACACAGACACACACACACACACACACACACACACACACACACACACACACACACACACACCCTACAACCACTACCATAAAGAAAGTCTCCCCATATGACACAGACACACAGACACACATACACATACAAATACACCAACACCACCATAAAATTACCCTTTTCCATACTCCTCTCTCTCTCAAACACACACGAGCACGCACACAACCCACCAGCACCATAAAGAAGTACCCCCTGTAAGACACACACACATTAAGCGTTAGTCAGGCCAATTATCTGAGCCGATCTTCAACTGGCATGTCCCTCTCTGGTTTCAATGGTGGCCTTTTAGCAAAGGTAACCTGGGTATGACATGGTGTTTTTATTTCCCAACATCATATAATTTGCCAGTTTCTCTTTGTCTTATGATGAAATGTTCTATTTAAAACAATGAGTCTTTAATTCTGAAAAATTTCAAGAAGAGTGTTGTATAATTCAGCTAGGGTCTTAAGAGGTCTACCCAATCACAAAATATAGAAATGACTAGCAACGCAACAAACAAATACTCAAATATTTTAATTATTTGGGCCTGTCCTGCCAGTTTTCCAGTTACACTGAAAAAGCTGAATACTTTGTTGCAGAGATATACAGTTAACTATAATAAGATAATATACTTTATTTATGTAGTAATAGTTAAAATTTAAAAGTACTTAGTACTTTCACTTAAGTAAGATTGTTGATGTAGCACTTCTACTTTTACTTGAGTACATATTTTGCAGGATATTTGTACTTTTACTTAAGTACTGAGCTTCAGTACTTCCTCCACCACTGATGATTGGTGGAATTGCACTCATGACATTCGTTCATCATGTTTGAGTAACAGTGGTGACAGTACAACTGGAACTTAATTTAGCTACCATATTACGAATGTAACATTGCTTGCCCATATGAGTTATAACTGCTCATAATAACGTAAGCTAATGTTGAGTCTTGTAGAGCTAACTTGAATGCTATGTCAAGGCAAATGTCAACAAGTTAATTTGTTGAGCCATAATTTAGCTGACTAGCAAAAAAAATTGAAAAGCTTTAACATTATTTTTTGCATGTCATTTAACAGGACCGGTCTTACTCCCAGCCGCAACTCACAACTACTACTGTTACTGAAGTGTGTCCTTAAACTGCCTCTGACTTTGTTTCAAGTATAAACATAATTTTAAAGTTTTTTTGCAGTTTGTGTTATTCTAAATTTTGATTTTTATCCAAATATCAGTTACCGGTCTCCTTGATTACTAATAATTGATACTGGCCCTGAAAAGAAGAACCTCTTGTGACACACACACACACACACACACACACACACACGCACACACATACACATACACACACATACACATACACATACATACAAATACACACACATACACATACACACACATACACAAACACACACCATAAAGAAGTACCCACATAAGACATCCAAACACAGAAGGACACAGGGATAGGGCTGAACAATTTGAGGAAAATGTCTCTGTTTTCCTGAGTCAGTAATGCAGTTGTGATTAAAATGCAACCATTATCTCCCCGAATCTAATTTAAGCTCCTGGCCTTTTTAGCACCAAGAAGACAAACTCATCCATTTTTTCACAGGCTTGAATGCTGAATGTAACATGTAATTACATTATTCCTGTTCCAGTTACTTGTTAGTTTATTGTAATAGTTTACTTATCATTCTGTTTGCACTATTATTACTTTATTTTATTTATCTGTTATTTTATCTTAACAATCTGCCATTTATTAGGTTAAATTTCCCCACTTGAAACTAGTAAAGACAACGTTGAGTAATGTGGCGCATATCTGAAATACAAGCTCTTGCGATTTAAAAACTGCAGTCTTTGAAATTGTGATTCTAAAATATAAACGACCCATTGCTCAGCCCTGCACAGTGCTATGCTAAATAAAGAAGAGCACATATGAATGCTCAAAGGAGAAATAACACACCTGAGTCAAGCAGGAGCCGCACTACATCCATTTTACCATAGAGAGCAGCTTCATGAAGTGCACTGCCTTTCTCTGTCTGAGAGAGAGAGAGAGAGAGAGAAAGAAAGAGAGAGAGAGAGAGAGAGCAGTCAATAACTTAGAAACAAGCACAAACATAAATACACATGGCAGAGAAAGACAATCTGTCAGTGAGGCACAGCCATCCTCTGGGACAATTTTCACAGTTATTTCAACTGATGTGATTCGTCAGTTTGTCACATGTTGCACAATTACGCACAACAATGTCATGACTTAAAAAGTTACTGAATTGAGCACCAAGCAGAGGGAAGGTGTGATGAACATCATGTGTGTGGGACAGAGGGAGAAAGAGAGCACAGGAAAGCAGTGAGGAGGAAAGGGAGGGTGGCAGAGGAGTGAAAGAGGGAGGGAGACCCAGAGAGACAGAATGAGTGTGTAACACAGTTTCATACAGTGTTGAGCAGGGGCATTTTAATAAACTGCCAGGGGATCACAGACAATATTCAGCTTTACTGAGAATATGTCCCACTGGCCTTCATTAAATCAAAGAGGCCTTTGCTGTCCCTCTCTCTTAAGCTCAGAGTCTCACCCTATAGATCCATAAAGCCCTACAATATGATCCATTCTACAGTGGAATGCTTTTCTATGGCGCCTCTGTTACAAGCATACAACTTACTTATTTACTTAAAATAATCTGAGGCTTATTTTTTTCCCTACTAAAATTTACCGAAACAGTTGATGGTTGTGCTGGAAGAGGTGACAATGTATTATGATTAGAACTGGATGAAGAGTTACTAATGTATGTATATTATATAGGTTTAGGTCAGTTGTCAAAAAAGGATGCATAAATGTAGTCTTGTGAACCCTGAGCTTCAGTAAAGTGTTATCATAACATCTATAGCAAAATGGCAATAGAAAATTACATCTAATTGTTATAAATCGAGCATTTAGGCTGGTTACAGCATTTGGGAACTCTATAGAAAGCTGTGCTATTCTGCTAAATCATGCCATGAAGCTAGCATTGCATGCCACAATATAGGTGCATTGGTTCAGAGCTCCTGAATTTTATAACACTTCTCTAATGTTTTGCAATATTGGTTAAGCCCATTCAGATGCATCATCCCACTTCTACAGAGGCTGCTGGACTTTTCTGCTGCGGGGGAACCATGAGGAGGGTGCTGAGAATCCAAATCCAGTCTTTCAACTATGCTCAGAGACCCAGAGGCCATACATAAAGCATAAAGGCCAATCTTTTTTGACTGTTCTTCCTTCACTCAATGTCTTTACGCATTGCACACACAGCACATACACAAGCTGAATAGACACACGTAATCCATACTTACATCTCAAAGGGTGCACCTTCACTCTGCATAAAATGTCTCAGACCCAAAGGCAACATTCTGAAGGCTTAAATGGTGCAAAGAAAGCCCAGAGCAATCGTCTCAACTAGGGCAGGAGCTAATCCAAATGTAGCGCAGATAGAAGCCTGCTGGCAGTGGCTGTTCCTGTTGCTGGCTCCAGGGATGAAATTCAAAGACAAAACAAGGCGTGTGGAGGCTGCGCAAGGCTCTAACCCTCACTATTCCTTTCCTGAGCATCTGGATCAGCAATGAGCGCGCTCACGGTGCGACAGGAAGTGAACGCCCCCTGCCACCAAGGGCCACTTCCAGTCCTGTTTCCCATGGCGAATAGCCAGCGATATCACTGGGGAAAGGAAATCAATTTACTCTCGCTGGGCTTCTAGGAACTAAAGAAGCAAACATCAGATATCAAACATGCAGTGGCTGATCGACTACACTTGGGATAAAGAGGAAATTGTATGAATTCGAATTCTGGTGAAACATTTCTTGAAATTTTGCCACTAGCGCATTCAGAGGTAAAGCCAGAGGAAAGAATAGGGTGGCAATGGCAATCCCTGAAATCTGACTGGCCTAACTGGGTGCCACCCAAGATGTTTTCTCTGTGGCCTCCCTATATTGACAGCTCGGTCTCTTTGAAATGCATTCATTCCAGGTATCCTAGAATCCTATGAATGTGCCGAAGTAAATTGGAGCTGCTCTTTGTACTCCCATTAATGTTATTCTAATTTCCATTGCTACTATCAGCTGTGCTACTAAGACATGGTTTTTGCCAATTTTGTTGCAATGTAATAACTTTGCTACTGGTTACTTCTTAAGTTAACTAACTTAAATTTAGTAAGCTAGACCGTATATTTGTTAGAAAGTCCATTTATGAGTTGCTGATCACGTATTGTGTGCCCTTTATGTCCACAAGGGTGCGTATTAAAGACGCGTGTACTCTGTAAACTTTCACTCTTTACTGTGCATGAAACAATACTCATACTTGAGAAAACATCAGTTTGAGAGAATATGAAAGACTAAGACAAGCTGCGTCTAGAAGCTGAGATACATAATACACAGGAAACTCTTTTTCACTTTCAAATAAGGGCAATCTGTGTGTAAAGTGTACAGTTACAGGATGAGCGACTGACAAGAGAGAAGCCGTCCTCTGACTGGTCAGCTGTGATGATGAAAGGCAGTTTATGATTTATGGCACTCAGCAGAAAAGTTGATAGATTTTTAACTTTCAATTTTATTTTTTATTTATTATTGGACTCCTAAAGTTGCCTTGGTCTATCTAATGGTTTAACCAAATGAGATATATGATGTTAACAGGTTTAGAAGTGGTTCAGCTATGCTGACAAACATGCTATCACAATATATTATCATTGTATTGTAATACACTGTACTTGTAACATCTATTTGTACTTTAATGTTTTTCCGAGTAATAAATGCCTTTTTACTGGCCAGATCATTTGCTTATTTATAATTGTCTCTTTTGCACAGAGACAATTATAAACGGCCGGTCTAGAGTTTTCCCATTAGTTTTACACAAGCACAAGCACAAGTACCAGCACCAGCACAGAAACCGCTATAAAAATAGGCCTTTAGTTTGGGGAAAGGGAGTATTTCATCCACAAAGCAGTCATTTCCTAGGGAATCAAATGAAAACACAAAACGGGATTTCCTGACTTCTTCCTTCATGACGTCTCCTCAGTTCAACAGTAAAACTGTCCCAAAACCTGGATATGCACTTCATATATGCATGTGTAGGTTATTAGTCTGGCTTGCACTGACTGAGAAAAGTGTTTCAAAAAGAGAGAGAGAGAGAGAGAGAGAGAAAGAGAGAGAGAGAGAGAGAGAAAAAAGAGAGCGGGGGAAAGAGAGGGAGAGAGAGAGGAGTGGAGTGAAAAGACAGGCTGGGTGGGAGTCAAGGGAGAGAAAGTGTTGCAAATGCATCATACATAATTCATTCACATTTAGTTGAGGAAGGGCATTTTAGGTGCAATTATTTCCCACGTGCAAACTCGTACGTGTGCGCACACGCTCGCTCAAATTACTCACACAAATTGTGAAAGGGCTGCCAAAATTCACACGTTGTGTCACACACAGTATCAGAGCAGTATCACCTGTTTTCACAGCCTGAACTCTTTCTGTCAGGGGAAAGAGGTCGAGAGCAATGGGGGTGGGGTGATGCCCATGGTTTCTGGGATCAAACTCCTTTTTTAACAGAGCTGCTCTCAGTCACAAGCAAAGGAACCTACCCAGAATGTATTCCAATGTAGTTTGTTGATGACTGCAATATTTATGCATGCCAGTGATCAGTATGATTTCAGCATTAGTGTTAACAGCTGTTTTCAGTAAGTGTTTTGTTCTGAACTTTGTATTGAGAAGTGCTGCTAAAAAGACAACTACTATGAAATATGTGACCAGTGGGAAATCGGTTTGCAACAAGAATCCTATTGCATTTTTATGCTTACACAGCAGAGTCACTGTATTTTTTTTAATAAAGTGTAGTGGGTTACATCACTGCCTATCAAGCAGGAGAGTGGGGTTCGACTCCTACCCTGGGTGACACACCACACTACACCAATAAAAGCCCTTAGGCAGAACTTCTAACACTACATTTACTGACATCTGTGATTTGCAAAAAGTGTAAGTCACTTTGGATAAAAGCTTCTGCCAAATGATGTGAATGAAAACGATTACACTGTGTGTAAGCAGCACCACTGACCCAACACCCATGAGGCTCCACATTTACTCTGGTCATATTAAGTACAATCTATCAAAAACACACAATTCTGCTTTTTCTATTACCTTTGGTCCATGTGTAATAATTTTTGTCTGCCAAAAAAAATGCTCTCCCCATCTACATGGTAATTTATAATTTAACTGTTGTTCATTATGGACTACTACATACGTACGCCACAAAAGTGGTTTCCACTGTGGTTAGTAGGTCTTAACCTACGTCAGATACAGTTCAGGCTCAAATAAACAAACGTAGCACTATGCTCTAAACATTTCACGAAACTTCAAATAAACAAATTATGATCAAGTGAAGAGCTCAAAAAAGTGCAATCAGATGGTTCTGTAAAAAATGTGACAAGCCTACTTGCTAAACGACTATAACGATGCATTGCTAAACTAAAAGGAATACAGCTTTGTATATACGATGTACACCCACTGAGTAGATGAGAACAGATGTAATTTCATCTGCATTAGAGACAGAATTAGTACTTGGTTTAGTGTTACACTTTTACTGGTTTTAAAAAACAGTATTTACTAAAAAATCAATAGTCCTAGATCTGCCAGATTTACCAGACCGTCAGATACACTGATACTTGAAAGATCATGTCCTGAGGGGTCTAAAGGCCGTTAACAAGCTATTTTACTTCATGTTCATTGTTTATAAACACCAGTTCTTTAGTCTGTAACAGCACTGAATGCATTAATAAAACATTGAAGGCTAGAAATGACTAGCTTATCTGGGATGGGGATCCATCTCACTAGGTGGACAGCATGCAAAAACTGGATTACTTATAGTTACCCCACACACACACACCCACACACAAAACTGGCTGTAACTAAACAAAGACAAATTACCTGCTAATAGACCACTTACTCATTCTGGAACAATGCCAGAAAAGCTTAGCTATCCTCCTGACTGTCTTATCTAACAGGAGGCAACTAAAGTTAATGTCACTAGGCCATGCTAAACTGATATAACCTGAAAGGATCACAATTACTTAATTAAGGTACATTTTAAGTCTGATAATAACGTCTCTGGATAGTACTTCTTTGAATGATTAAGATCATAAGCTGCTGCTCAATTACCACTGAACTGTGAGTCTGAAATGAGAGCTTGATTATACGTACGGGCTGCAGTGCAGTAGCAGTGGCAGATCTGCACACTGTGTTTCTTTCATTGTTTACTAATTACATTTGAACACAATTTACAAACACATTCACTTCCAAGACCAAATGTAAGCTGGTCTGAGGCCTGCACTGTAGAACAGAGTGCTCTACTGGTTCTCTCTCACTCTGGAGACAGATAAATTATTTACCACTCTCTTACTACACCCTTCTCTCTATCACTCTCTCTCAGGCCCTTGCTTACTCTCTCCACCACGTTTTGCTTCATTCAGTCACATTCTCTCTCTCTCTCTCTCTCTCTCTCTCTCTCTCTCTCTCTCTCTCAACTCTGTTCACTCATATATGCACCTTCACTCAACCAGATACAACAAAAAAGAATCCTTTCTGGCCGAGTCAGGGCAGTGGTTTAAAGCCCTTGAAGCGCTGCCCCAGGTCTGAACAAGCCAATGTCTTATTGATGCTTTTTGAAAAAGATGAGACGAGATTCAGGCTGCTACTGTATGTGCCAGCAGAGAGAAAAAGATACAAGCAATGAGTTTGCAACACTTTTTCATGTGATGGTATCAAGGCCATCAAAGGCTACGTTACAGAAGGCATCACAGAGAAGAGGTGCATATGGGCCTTTTCAGGGCAGGGGACTGTTCACACTAAAGCTGTATTCATTCCTGACATGAACACCCATTCAAGCTGCAATTACAAGTGGGAACTTTGAAATTAATTTTGATTGTAGAGTTTCTGACTTATTACTGCCCTTGGTTCTGTCATGAGGAAACGGAAACACTAAACTTGTCCCTTTAAATACTTTATTATACTTAAACAAAATGTGAATCAGCCACAAGCAAGTTGTGGGTTCAAATCTGACGATTAGCTAGGTATACCTGGATGTACCCTGAGACAAGGTACTTTAGGCAACCCCGCTTTTCTGATGATGCTGTGCTGCTCTCAGGCTGAGCATATTTATGAACATTTTAGAGTGAAAAGACGTGAGGAAGATACCAAAATAAACCAAGTATATAAATTTATCAGTGTGTTTAAGAAATTGAATCAGCTAGCAAATCTCCCATGTTTGTGAGTGCTTAAATACAAATATAACTTCACAGTGGAGAGTCAGCACCAATAGGACTTAACCATCAGGTGAAGGAAATTGTTTCTCTGCATTTAATCCATTCACCAAGAGAAGCAGTGGGCAGCCAGTGACGCAGCACCTGGGAAGCAGTGTGTGGGGACGGTACCTTGCTCAAGGGTACTTCAGTGGTGCCACTGGCAGTCCTGGGATATGAACCCACGACCTTCTGATCACAGGGGCAACTCCCTAACCACCAGACCACCAGCCACCCTGGGTCACTTACAAACACGTGTGAACCATCAAGACAAAAAACACTATTCCTGAGCAAAACCTTTGAATTGGAGCATGACCATCAATACACTCCCACCCAAGAACCAAGTGAGGTGATCCACACACCTCTGTGTTGACGTCCATGCCAGCCTCCAGCAGCGCCTGCACGGTGGAGTGGTGGCCGTTGCGGGCAGCAAGGTGCAGTGGTGTGTGTTTGCACGTGTTGAGGCTCATGAGGTTGGGGTGTGTGCTCAGTAGCATGCGCACCACCTGCAGTCGCCCGTACAGCGCTGCCAAGTCCAGGGGAGTCTCCCCGCTACTGTTCCTCATGCTAGGGTCGGTCAGCTCCTGCAGCAGCACACACACCACCTCCGAGTGACCGTACTGCGCCGCACAGTGGAGAGCTGTTTCCTTCTCAAGGTTCTGAAACACAGAGAGACAGACACAAAACTGATCAAAAGATTGGAAACACTCAGGCACACCTTACTTTCACTATTTTAGAAGATTCTGAAGAATATTTAAAGACACCAAAGTCCCAGTGACAAAAAAATAATAACCCCTCTATTTTAGATTATTTTTGGAAAGTAGCCCCCCCTTCCCCTTGTTGCAGCTTTGAAGATTCTAGGCATTCGATCAAGGAGCTTCACGTGCAGTCTCTTTGGGTGCTCTTCAAAAAGGACTGAAGAATGTACACTCATGCTGAAACCACGTTATTTATTTATTTGTTCATGTTTTTGCAATGAATTCAAGCTTCAATATATAAAAGTTAAGAGTATTTCATTAAATAATTTCAGGTAATAAATCTAACAAATTAATAAAAATCATGAATACCAACAGAATTTACAGTCTGACAGTCTGAGTCTGACTGCCTAATAAAGTGCAATGAGTTCCAAAGTTTAGAAGTGCAATAACAGTAAGAACCCTCTCCACTTTTATTATGAAGGGTCTCCTAATAAGGTCAGTACCTACATATCTAAGATCACAGTTTGGAACATGAACAGACAGACATTCAGAGAGGCAAACAAGTACTTGGCCATTTAGAGCCTCCTGGGATGGTTAAGCATAAACCTTAAAAATGTTCATGTTAAAACGTCATGCTTTTATGTCACGTGTGTGTGTGTGTGTGTGTGTGTGTGTGTGTGTGTGTGTGTGTGCTACAGAATATTATTTCACATTACAGTGAGCGGGAAATAGTGTGTTTAAAGCTAAGGGAGAGTAGCTGAAAGTACACAGCGAAAGACAGATAATAACTGAGCAAACTGTAGCAAGTGGCTGATTTAACTGAAATGACTTATTTGAAGTAAATGGGTTCCTTAATTAACCAAATGATTTAGAGTCAAGATAAGAGCCTCCTACAGAGAAGGAGCCTTCTCTGGAGTCACAGAGTCACATGCAGCTCAAGCTTTTCTTACACACACACGAGTGCGCGCGCGCGCACACACACACACACCCACACACACACACACACACTACAAACTCCCTCTCTCTGTCTATCTGTCTCTTTCTGATGGTCACTTGTCGCCCCCCTTTTTGGTTCTTTCTTCTTTAGATGTTCCAATCTCAGCAGTAAGCACGCACGCATGCACACGCACACACACACACACACACACATTTATGTACATCATATAAAAGCAGCTCTGCAATAAAGCTACAACAAAAAGTATCAGTTAATTTTCTCCTGAAGATGTGATGCTACAGCAGCAACCATAGCCAAATAGTAGCAAGTTCCATCACAGAGCAACACTTTACTTGAACTCAACAACATGCCTTTTAATGGCTGCTAAGTCATTTAATGCTATTTGATGAGAAACTTTGATCATATAGTGAAACTTAAAGACAATGACTAGTTCATGACTAAACCATACCCTAAGCTATAGTGTGTATTCAACTGTAATGAACAGCTCCACAACACCCAGCTAAATTTCTCTTGCCTGTTGAGCAGTGAAATTAGATCCCCTTATGCTTTAATGACAGTATGCACTCATACTCCACAAGGTTTGTTCAAAGGCTGTATCATGATCAGTGTCACAAGTTTGCATAAGAGTGACTAGCTCAGAATTTTGGATCATTCTTGTTTACTTCACTTATCATAACTTTTCTTTAATTTTTTTCTGTCCTTTTTTTTATAGGCTTAAATGAAAAATAAAATTCCAGACTTGCAGAAAATCTGAAAAATTCCAGAAATATCAGACTTGCAGACACTGCTGCAAATGAAACACAAAAGTTTCCCTTCAGGAGGGCTGGGAGCCAAGTGATATTAATCATAAGAGCAACTAAATTCAGTTCATTTAAAGTGGGCAGAAATATCAATAAATTAAAGAAAAAATGGGCAGAAAAAAATAAATTAAAGCTAATTCTGTAAGTATTGAAACTAAAACAAGATGCTACACAACACAGCCAAGCCCAGTTAGTTCAGCTCCACCATATCGCACCCCTATAAAAGAGCACAGCCATCACAATTTTCTCCGACTCTGATGCTATGAGATTAGACTTCTCTGTGTGTGTGTGTGTGTGTGTGTGTGTGTGTGTGTGTGTGTGTGTATGTGTAATGGCAATGTCAGGGGGAAAGAGAGAGGAAGGTATTACTTCCAAACCTCCACTTAATGAACGTCAGTGCTACTAGTCTGCCAGAGGAAAACTGGAACATCACACACAAAACTACATCATAAATCACACTGCAAACAAAAAATAAATCAATGCCCCTTCGCCAGACAAAAAAGAAACACTCCGCAGGAGACATCAGCAAGAGTGTAAAAATGAAAAGCTGAGTTCTTCACTTTATTACATGTTATACCTTTCAGTCACAACATTAAACCCACTGACAGGTGAAGTGAACAACACTGATTATCTCACTACAGTGACACCTGTGAAAGGGGTGGGATATTAAATAGCAAGTGAACAGTCATGTGTTGTAAGTAGGGCTGCAAGGACAAAATATTAGTATTGTGATTATTCTGCTATGTATTGCAATTGTAACGCCTTTCAGTATATTCCGTATCATCACTTTTCTTGAATTAAAAAGGCCTGGAATTTGTCTCTTGTGGGTGTGTTCCAGGATGTTTATGTATTCACACATGGATGTGAGCTCTGTCAAGAAACTGTGAAAAATATCTGCTACATACAGAATATACTTCTGTGATTAGAAGTTTAAACATTTATGCTGTTCGTAGGTTCATCATTTTTTCATCCAGCACTATCGGGAACATGAATTAAACGCTTGTAGGAATAATATGTTCTGAGAGCAGAGACTGGGAAGCTCTGACAATCTATGTCTATTATTCATCTAAGGAATTTGTTGCACCCACTTATTTATAGTGACACTTCATTTCATCATTAGAAGGGGAAGGTTTTTAAACGGTAAATATTACAATTAATTTTTGCCAGTTAATTAATAATACTCAATTTTGAACTACTTTTGTATTTGAAGTTTTGCAAAAAATGACATTAAAAATGCAAGTGAGATGTTACATGCATGAATTTGCATATTAAAAAACTCTAGCCTTTGGATAATTTTAGAATTAAAAAGTTTATTGCGAAAACACACTCCAAAGACACGGTTTTATAGAACAGATGATTGAAATCTCAAAACATTATGTACTGCTTTGTACAACAACAAAAAAAAATTCTTGGTTTGGATAGGAAGAAACAACTAAGGAATTTAGTGTACGCTTTTAGAAGCTGAGATTTTTGGTACTGAATATGGAGAAAAGTTGATTTTGGGAAAAATAACCATGGGTCTCAGAACTGCATCACCAAGTGAGATCTCAGATAGCATGCACCATTTGTGTTGTAATTAGTGGCCTTTTAAAATAATAAATATGTTTATGACATTCCACGTAGATTCTACAGGAAACAAGCTTTTTGGTGAAATATGACATGGCATGATGAGTGTTTGCAGAGCAAAGCCTTCATTAAAGTATTGTTGGAATACACAGTCAGGCGTGAGTGAATGTGATAAAAAAAAAATAGAGAAATAAACATATTTCTGTAGGGTTTTAACATTTTAATAATCACATTATAAGAGAAAACATGCTATAGGTGCAAATCTATCCAAAAGTCAGGAAAATAGTGTGACAAAATCATCACTTCTTTCTAGTGTTTGGACTATGTAAAGAAAATGTGAAAATCTCAGCTTGATTTATTAAAATTGCAGCTTTTAATTGTATTAATTTGACACGTAAACAGTAGTGGACACAGACAATAAAACAATACAGTGAAATTTGTATTTTAATATAATTGAAAATAATTTTGGTATGCACTAAATTAATGCATACTTTATTGTATGTTATTGTAAGTTATTATAATGGATTTTAACATGGTAGATTTCATGCAGCCTCCTTCACCATCTTTACACCATCGCACAACACACTGATACATTTTTACACCCTTATTTCAAATCATATCCAAGGCTGTATGAGGGAAAGAGTGTGTACTCAGATATGTCCTGTTAGTCAAGCCTGTGCAGGTCCACACACAGTCACGTAACACGCACACACCGTTGATAGTGTGAAATCTCCTGGTGCACTGAGAGACATTCAGGGTGCAGTGATTTGCCCAAACAAGGAATGCTTACCAACGGAGCCGGATGCTGCGACGGTCACACAGAGAAACACATGGTTTTGCTTATAAGAGCAAACACTACACAGCACACATTCACACAGGAAGTGACCTCACACTACTGACCTGGGGCCTGTGTAAAATAAATAGAGTAAAGCATGTATGCTAAGTATGTAACAGACCTGCTGAAATAGACCATCTGAACCATTAGGATTTGCTTCCTAATGAGTATTCATAGTTATCATTAGAGGCCACTAGTTTCCTGTAGAATACCTTTAGATCCCATTAAAAACCATCAAATACATCTAGAATGAATTACAGACCACCTGTTAAACCATTAGGATCCTTTGTGATATCAACCTGTCAAGGAAACACAAAACTTACCATTAGACACCATTAAAGAACTAACAGGAACCAGCAGAAATTTTAATGTTTTCTATGTTTCTGTTGTAATTTTTTCAAAATGTGAAATTGTGACACTGTTCTTCGTGGTGAGGGAAGACTCTAGAAATTATGATATTTAGTGCAAGATCAATGTTTGAAAGCAACCAACATCATCTACAGACCAGTCAGGCATGTGCATGTTCACACACACACACACACACACACACACACACACACACACACACACACACACACACACACACACACAGAGCCTCCCAGCTCTAGTGTGGTTACAAAATCATGCAACATGGACACAGTCCTCATTTGTCTTCATGTTCAAATTACGGCAAGAATATTGAATTGTAAGCTCAGTATCATGAATCTAATCTGGACTTAGTGCATCCTTACATTATTTTGTTGCAATTGTGTTCCTGTATATATGGCTAAAACAAGTTCATTCAGTGTTGTTCTGATGTGTGTGTGTGTGTGTGTGTGTGTGTGTGTGTGTGTGTGTGTGTAAGAGAGATAAATGGGGGAATGTGAATGTATTCTCTCGAGGATCGTGGGGGTCTGGAGGCAGAGGGAATGGCGTAACCTTTCCATCTCTCTCAGCCAGAAAACAAAACATTCCTGAACTGCGTCACACACATATTCTCTCATTCACACACACATATGCACACATATTCTTTATCCTCTCTCCTCTCCTCTCTCTCTCTCTCCACTTTATTCTCTCTCTCTCTCTCTCTCTCTGTCTCTCTTCTCTCTCGTAAAAGAAGATTTACACTCTACTATTTGTCAAATACTTTTTAAAATGCAATTACATCATTAATTACATCACATATTACATAAGAAATTGCATTTACATGTGATTTGACCGATAATGTACTGACTGGTTCAAGTCTGCAGTCTCACTTCTTTCAGTTTTACTTTTGCTTCAGTCACAAGTAATGAGAAAAACATGGCAGAAAGGTAAAGAGTGAGGTTTTTCTTTCTTTAAAACAAGACAATGCAAACTAGAATAACCTTTCAGTAAATTCAGATAAATAAAGTATCTCTTCCTCGCCTGGAAGTTTAGAGTACGCACAAATTACTCCGCTGATGTAAATGAGGTGCGAGAGAAATAATGAATGTTAAATTACAGCATGCTTTAGTTATCTCTGAGATAAGAGCGAGCTGGGAGGGTTACCTTCGCTACAGCGAGCTCCTCTGGCCTGCCACTGGGCACTGTCTGTCAGTAAAGCATCAACACACGTCAAATCACATATCGCCACACCCGTCACATTCCACTCTCCTAACTATATTAGAGAGCCTTTGACTGAAAATACTTCTTCAGATGATCACTCTTTTGAACTGCCTTAGTATAACCTTCTCTTTCTCTCTGTGTGTTCTGGTCTCAGAATGGCGAAATTGAAAAAGGAGCTGAGAGAAGAGTGATTTTGGAGGATCTGGGTGTAAGACAGTAATTCACAGTGATGCTGAGGATCACTTAATAGAGGATGATTTAGATTTATTCGGCAGAAAAAGGATGAGCGTCGCCATTTAGTGAACGCTTTTCCTGCAGGCAGAGGTTCATTTATTGCTCTCTAACTCTCATCTGTTTGCTGCAGTCAGAAATTGAAAGTGCCTAGCCATATCATTCTGTGGGCCATAAAGTCTTTAACTATTTAAACCAGTGGTCACCAACCCTCTTTGCAGAGATCTACCTTTCTGCTATGTTTAGCTCCAACTAACATTCTGCCCCCTCGCCCTCACTTAACACAGCTCACTCAAATAATGGTTAAAATGATGGCACAAGCAGACGTCCGTGAGGTGGCCTCTCCATGTGACTGGTATGGAAACCGTAATGTTTCGGACCGTAACACACTGCAGTGGATAGTGAAAGCAACTGAGAAGGTTATCAGTTTTCCTCTGCCTCCCCTGAAAGAGGATTTACCAAACCCTTACCAAACCCACTGCTATAACAGAGCCAGTAGTATTGTGAAAGACCATTCACAATACGTTATACAGACTCTTCTCTCTTCTACCGTCTTGCAAACGGTATCAAAGCTTCTGCTCTGGTTTTGCAAGACTGTGTAACAGTTTCATATTGCAGGCATTCAGAACTCTGAATGCACACAGAAATCTAGTCCCTGCCTAACCAAGTACATTCCAGAGTACTACTTCACTTTATACTTTCTATACCTCTCATATTACACTCTGAATAATTTACACTCACTTAACGTAGTTAAATGCTAATAACTGCCTCTTGTGCAATATCATACATATGGTGCAATACTATTAAATCTGGAAGGTTTACATATCTTTCACACTTTATGTTACATTCTTTACGCTGTATTTTCTACTTATTGTATTGTCTCAGATTTACATCCCATTCACACTACTGTCACATTGCTGTCCTGTGTATTTATTGTGTTGTTTCTGTCATTCCTTGCACTTTATTCAGTGCTGCTAACTGCCTCCTGTGCAATAATCATTCTTATGCTGCAATACTAGTCACTCTGAAAGGTTTACATAGCATTCACACTATCACTGAACATTATGGTGTCTAATAATGCATTTGTATTGTCTCTGTCGTAACTTGCATTCTGTTGAGTGGTCCGTGGAGAAACGTCTCATCACACTATGAACATGTACACAGCTGCTGATGACAAAGTAATCCTGAACCTTTGGGGAGGTTCACACTGAGTGTTTCTGGCTTTGTGTCTTCTCGTCATCAAGCAACAGTTACCAATAGCTAACTGGCTAGCTAAAATTAGCCAAACCACTTACTTGTTAATTGTAGATAAGAAACATCGAAAAGGGCGTGGTGCTGTTAGGAAAAGTAACAAAAAAAAACCTTCTTTTTGTTTGTCATGATTTAGAATCCTCCTGAACTCACAAACTCACAAAAGTAAAGTCCACTTACTTTTTTATCTGTTCTGAAGGACAGGAGAACAGATTTATTGAAATGTTAATTTATTCCAATGCCATTCAAATGTTGTGAATGGGACCACAGTTTTGTACAGAGGACTAACTAACAAATCTAAAGATTCATATGGTTATCCATTAATAACCTTGGTAGTTCAAAGCATTTCTTGCCAGTGTAAAATGTTTTGTCAGCTTTTTGAAGGTATGTAGGCCTCCTAGTGGTGGAGATGCATACAACCAACATGACTTTGCAGAAATCAGATCACTGTAAACAGAACATTAAGAGTGGTCCTTTACGTTTATTCCATGTAACAATACAATCTTTGTCAAATTCTATTCTATTCAGTCATGCTGCACTTCAGATTATAGATTTTATGGCTATAGATCTACAATGGGGTGGTAGGAGCCCAGTGGGTAAAACACTTGCCTGTGAACCCGATGACCACAAAGTTGCCGGTTCAAACCCCCCACTTTCTACTATTGTGTCCTTGAGCAAGACTCTTAACTCTCAGTTGCTCCAGGGGGACTGTCCCTGTAACTAATGATTGTAAGTTGCTCTGGATAAGGGCGTCTGTCACATGCTGTAAATGTTATGTAATTCTGATCCAAGGAAATGACGAAATTGTGCTTTTTTCCACAAAAAAGAGCAGCACAAAAAACAAAACAAAAAAACCCCAATGTTTTGTCTAAAAAATACACAGGTTAAACATTAAAGAAGAAGAGTTTGAAGTCATTCATGGCTGTGGAAAGGAGGGCAACACAGAGTGGCCTTTTTCCACAGTGACCTGGAGGTCAGTAGGCTAATTTTCTTTCCACTATGAGGTAGCTGGTTCTGCTGTTGTCATGTCACTCTGTGGGAAATGAATGCTGAGCCAGGCTCTTGTATGTAAGAAAATATAAAACTTAGGAGGTCACAATGTTGCACAACTCCTAGATAGAGTTACGGTAGCTATTTCTCAGAAAAAATAAAACAAGTACCTTAGCCACTATATTTGTGAACAAATTATACACTACCTATCCTATACTGATATTTGCTTATTTGGCTAAGTGGAATACATGAACTAAAAACTACCTAAAAGACTGAATATTGACTACACTGCCTATTTCTTGTCATAAACTAAATACTAAGTTTTAGCATTCCCAATTAACTTATATATGTACACAAACTGGTCCCTCTACACCACTGTGTTTCTTATGACTGCATTAGAGATGACACACAATGATTTATGGAAAATGAAAGGTAATAAAGGATACTACACTGCACACAAACAACAACCAGATGGAGGTGCGTCCCAGCAGGCAACATTACATGCAAATATTTGAATCGAACATGGTGCCTTCCAGGCTGACTGGCAGCATTTGTTAGATTTCAAACACAGCCCAGCAGTAATAAGATTCTGCAGGTGAAATCTGAGCTTTCTGACACCCACCCTCACAAATTCAGTGACACTAAGAAGAAAAAGGATGCTGCTCCAGTATTTGGCTCAGGCTGATGGATGCTGTGTGCTCCAGTTTCTGAACAAGCTTGAGCATGTAGAGGCATTCTGGTCAAAAACGATCTGAATGATAGGTTCTATCAGGAGAATGATAAAAAAGCATGATGCCTCTGGCTATACCTCAAGCTTGTTTTATTTGGCAGCCAATGTTAAGAGGCTCAATCTGAAATTGTGTTTACGTTGTAATATTCATATTGTTCGGTGTGTATGTTGTGAGTTATGCTGTAACTTTTTTACAAGTATGAGAAAATAAACATAACGCAACATACAAACAGTGTAAACCATGTGTCAGGGTTATAGTGTGTATATATTAGGGCATTAACGACTTCAGATTTTTTCAGATCGACTTATCCGTCAATAAAGTTGAAGTCGAGTCGACAAGTCGTCTGATGACATCATCACACAAACACAGCGGAGAAACCCAGGTGTCCAGCGATGAGCAACTTTTACTAAAGTTCTCTGTAACATTAACAGTAAACATGACAATTAAACTAAACAAAACAAAGGCTAATACCTTGAATTTTCTGGTAAATTTAAGAGCACACCAGAAAGTGGGAACAGCTTAAGCCGTGGCAGCCACTCAGCTCCTCTGGACTGGACGACTCTCTGCAGTGCTAGCATCACTCATGTTAGCTAGCGGATGCCATTTCAGATGGCCGTGCATAACGCTAGTACTTTTATTCTATTTTAACACCGACTTGCAGACTGTGCAGGTCACCGCGCTGTTTGTGTGTCTAGAGTAAAGTATCATCACACACGTGATGTGTGTCTGTCACCTACTGTCTCTGCTGCCGTGTCTCCCGTCTTGTTGTGGTCTTGTGTTTAGATTCCCCTTCACGCGCCAGCGTTCCCGCCCCTTTTATGAAGTGACTATAATAATTGGTTCAGTCAAGGAACGTGTGTCAGCGTAAGCCAATCAGAGGCAGAGACTGCACTGAGTACACAAGCGCGCACACACAGAGAGAGGGAAAAAACACACAACTTGTCGACTTCTCTCAGGGATCGTCGACTTGTGCCTCTGATGTCGATGTGTCGACAAGTCGGCTTTTCTGTTAATGCCCTAGTGTGTGTGTATATA
>JBBPCZ010149571.1:0-18986 GCA_037974445.1 Brycinus macrolepidotus | reverse complement strand
ACACACACACACACACACACACATATACATACACACACACACACACACACACACACACACACACACACACACACACAAAATCAACCTTTCAACATTTCTACACGCCTTCTTAAAGCCATGTCCATCTCCATCCACTGTTGCCTCCTTTTCAACCCAAGGAATTAAAACTGCATTAAGGCAACCCCAAAGAACAGACATATCTCCCCATCTTTCCATTCAGTGCTACTGCCTAGGCTCTGCCTGTCTCTCTCAGCTGTTGTCTGCTTTCAGGGCAATGGGAATATCAGAGGAAAAGCCCCACGATGAAGCCACAAGAGGAAATTTTGCAAGATGGACATTTTTTGACTGAGCTACCCTTTATTGTTGAGAGACGGTACGGGGGAGGAAGGGCTCAAGGCAGCCAGAGATCCAGATCGTTTGCTAGTATGGAGAGAGAATGCAAATGAAGAAGGCCCTGATTCTGTACGAAAATCAGTGAAAATCAGAGGGAACCTTTACCTTCAGAACTAGGGACGGGTATGGAGAAGTGATACTAAATCTGTACCTGACTGGATAATGGAAATATGGATAATCTCCAGGACAAACGGTGCTGCTATCCGTGTTTATCCAGCGTTAATGCATTCTAACCTAGCTGACATTTTTAAATGGTTGATGCTGGATTGGATCAGTCTGAGGGACGGGAGCAGCGCTCAGCACATCACCAATACACATTTGTTGAGCAGAACATCTGCAGCGATACAAGAATCTCAGAACACAGTTTAGTCCTTTATTTATTCAAAAAAAGTCACAATAAAAAAACTTATGTGATGTCTTACTTTTTTGTACCAAATTGAACAATTAGAGTACTGATAAACATCTGTATCAATAAGCAGTATCAGTATCAATATCAGTTTTAGTAAAATCCTAACCCTAGTCAGAACCAACTAAATGGACTTGACAAGGCACACAGTTTTAGTGTTTTATTGGAGTGCTATCATTTTCAGCCCAAACATGTCTGATTTTGTGCAAAAAACAGTAAAATGATGAAAACAGTGGTGAGCTACGTTTTAGATGCCAGGATCATCATAAAGTGCTTTCTACAAACACTTTCAAGAGAGCAAAACTATGAAAGAGCATAGGTTAAGATTAGAGTTAGGTGTGAGTTAGGTTTAGGGATGACATATAGTCAGGTGACATCTGTTGCTGTTGAAGCAGCAACTTCAAATAACTACTTCAAAGTACTCTCACATGTGATTTCTGGACCATTTCTTTGCCAAGTGTTATAGGCAGCTGACAGTTTTAAATTATGTAAAAAATGGACCAACCAAACTAACAGAAATGCTACAAAATAACTCTGAATAAATTCTAAAATCAACTTCCATTGCGACTTAAGAATGTGTTTACTTCTCCCGAAAAGTTACTATTTTGGAGAGGCTTTGTTTACATATACTTATGTAAAACATTAAAGACCAGGGTTTTCAAGCATTCTTTAAAGGTTAAAAAACATTTCATTGGTTCTTCCTTATGATAGACAAACTGTTATGTAATGTTTTTTCATGTTTTAATAATCCAGATGACTTACTAATACCATGCTTAGGTGATTCATTAAGAACACAAATGGCATTTCTTCAGCTCAGTTTGTGTGTCTGTGGTTTAATAGTGTGTGTGCCAGTGGGTGAGTGAGGTACATGAAACAGAACTATGTGAACCTCTGATTTGAAGTAAAAGCATTTGTGTGTTTGTGTGTGAGCTGCAACTCCCACTAATTTCTATTAACAGAATTATCTTTTCTGAGGCGTCATCGTGGTGATAAGTTGCAGCTCTGTGGAGAGGCCATGATAAATCTCCATCATCCACTCTCTCTCTCTCTTTCTCTCTCTCTGTCTTGCTTTCTCTCTCTCTCTTGCCCTCCCTCTCTCCACCCCTTCCTCATTCGCACCTTAATTAAAAAGTGCTATCACCCGCGGTGAGGAAATCAGTGCTGATCCATTCATCCTTGCCGAGCTGCAGAGGAGCCCTTCCTGCTGTTGCGCTCCGTCCCTCTCTCTCTCTCTCTCTCTCTCTCTCTCGCTCTCTCTCTCTGGTTGTCTCATTTGCTGCCTTCATTGCAATTCAAGCTCTTGGCATGGAACCAAACAGAAGGACCAGAAAGCTCCAGCTATTGGAACATGGACAGTAGCTGACAGACAGTCGTTTCCTTGTATTGACATTTATGCTGTTGATGCTCATTGACACAGAGCATAGAGCCTATTTAATATATAATACATTAATGATTTTAATGTTTATACTACATAGAGCGAATTGCTCACAGATTTGTTTATATAGGCTGCTTATATTGATATCAAAGTTCCTATTATACAGGTTGCAAGTTTTTCTTGAAATACATGTCAGAATCAAAAGGGAGAATCATCAGTTCTAAACCCCCTTTTTTTGGTGTGGTGAAACATTGCCCCCTATGCTTCCTGCGCTGTACTACAATCTGTCAGAATGGTCGTGTTACGTGTCGATTATCCATTATTAGCACTGGCGCGTAAGTAACAGATTTTGTCGATAATTTATCCACATAAAGTCGTAGCACTCCTTTCATTTGTTTGCCTCCCAGCATATGTTGGAAACACTTTGGAATCATGTTCTCTTGTACTTTCTCTGTAACATGAATCCACATGTAAAGGCTGGACAATACAGACAAAGGATTGTGATGCAACAGTGATATACCCTTCAATACATGAAAACACGCTGATGAAGACTAACACATCATGGCAGATTGGCCTGTATTGTTCTGACCAAAATGAACACTTCGACTCCTTAAAACACCCACAAGAGCTCATCTGAAGCTCTGATTGATCAGAGCATTCATATCCCTATAATAACTAACAAACAATATACTATTTCCTTCAAAAATACACTCCTGTTCCCCCAGTGAGTGCAGATCTGTAAAGAGCTGAAAGCAGTGTCACTCTCCACACAGAGTGATTTAATGGCCCTTTTCATCCCTTTCCCTACAGTGAGCCTTGTCTCACTGATGGCATCCCTCACGCACCACTCTTTCATAAAGACCTTTAAATGATGTAGTAGGATGGGATGCGTGCATTATTTATGGCGCCCTTATTTTTAATTCGGTTCCGATCGTGGGGTCGGGGGGGTGGGGGGGTGTTTGGGGATGGGGGATTTGCAGCGCCTGCCACCTCGCCAGGGATCCAGCTGGGTGTTGTTTCGTGGCCCCAAATGCAAATGCCTGACCTTGTTTTCACAGCTCTTTTGGCTTGGTAGCACTTGACGCTTGCAAGAAGGCGCTCGGAAGGGAAGGATCAAAGAGCATATCCGACTATTTCAGTTCCCATTTTGGTGGTGGAGTGTGTGTGTGTGTGTGTGTGCGCCCGTGTGTGTGTGTGTGTGTGTGTGCCCGCGTGTGTGTGTGTGTTTGTGTGTGTGTGTGAGAGAGAGAGAGAGAGAGAGCATGAACGTGAGTGCCTCCGTGTGTCTGAGCGTCTGTACGAGGTTGCCTTTGCTGGTATTTATATGAACATTGTTTGAACCACAGAGATGTCCTCACCAAAAGCTCCCCTTGCACACTTTTTCATTTCACTCTCTCTTAATCCCTTTGCTCCTTTTTGCCAGGTTTTAATGGTACATATCATTTGGAAAACCAAATTAACTTCACTTTTAATTTAAAAATAATTTCAATAACTTATTTAAGAAATGCATTTGAATTAAAGAGACGATTACCACTGTTACAGGTTCAAAACGCACAGTCCCCAGTCCATACAGTCCATATGTGGAAACTATTGCAGCAAAAACAACCTGTTTTGAATTCAATGTTTCTGTGATGTCGCAAAAACCAACATACTTGCAGCAGTTTAGATCCGCCCATGCAGAGGTTTTTGCCCAGAATGCCTTTTTCAACTGACGCACAATACAGGTGGGCTCATCAGAGCGGAGCTCATTTACATATATCAATCTTGAAGGAACAGCAACAACAAACAGCCTGTTTAATTCTAGGAGATAAAAAGAGGCTGGAAAAATGGTCATGTAGAAATGAATTATGATTGTCTTTTGTTAAATAAAACTACAAACTTCATAAGTGGACCACACGTCATGCATTTAAACAAAAAAAATCTAGAAAAGTTTGGTAAATTGGCCTTTTAATCTTATGCTATTGCTACTTATGATTTGTCTTTACTTCTTGCACCTCTTCTTCTCTATCTCTTGGCCAAATAGAGGACATAAAACCAAGTTTTGCAGGCGTAAATACAACAGGAAGGCTAGTTGCCGTCTCTCATCCTGCTCGTCCTGTGGGTCTATCAGCACCGTCCCCAGAGCTGGCAGTATCATTCCATGCCAGAGTCAAGTCACGACCAAATGAGCTCATTACCGAAACATATTATAAAGCAACCCAATGGAGCTGAACAGTCTACGCTACAGACGAGGCTGCTGACTCAACAACGTTTGCACGGACCATTTGAAGACATAAATCACACTCATAATGCCCTTTGGGAACAAAAGAGCGAAGGGCTCCGGAGCTCCAAGCTTTGCCACAGCAATGGTGACCATAAGGACAAATCTTGACCGTCAGGGGAAGAGACAGGTGGACTGTGAGACAGATGAGCAGGGCAGACAGAAGAACTGGAAGGTTAAATTAGAAAAGACTCCAGACACTCCGTCTGGTGCCGTTAACAAGTCGTGACAGTCCAATAAGGCCTTCAGGTCATTTTTGTCACATCACTCATGACCAAAAATGACACAATAGCTTGAAGGCTGGAGGGAGCGAATATTAGCTGACTGGAGAGGTCCGACTGAGGGACGGAAATGTCTAATAAGTCAACACCCTACCACTCGCACTCTTGTAAAGCAGACTAAAGACATTAAAGCTCGACAAACATCACACCTCAGTCTTTTTCCAGCCATAAAACACACTCAGACAACAAAAAAAACATCAGCTTAAGCTAAAAAAACTTAATTTTTTACATACAGCTTTATTATTTGTGAAATAAGACATCCATTCTAGAGGAAAAAAAGAAAGAAAAGGTTGATATGAGAGCTTTAGATGAGAAATATATATTTTTACCTTAGTCTTTTAACAGTATGCTAGCCTGTTGCTAACCCCAAATTGCTTCAAAACCCGCTTCGACCATGACACCTACTCTTTATTTCGGTTCCTGCCACTCTTTGGTACCATTACATTAATGCTGAACCTGTCAGATGTACATTGTTGTCACTATTCTGCTCACCAGATGATTACTAACATGTCACTAATCATGCTAATACTGTAGATTAGCTACTGAGCGCCTGTTGTCAATGTTATGCTTGAATTTTTGTGAACATTTGCACCATTATTTAGTTATTGTTATGTATGAAGCACTGGTGTGTACTAACTCTGCAGTCTTGAGTTAATTTTTACTTATTTATGTGTAAATATTGAAATATCGTGTGGAAATCCTGACGCCACTGATCATCAAAATACTGTTATGTGTTCACTTAAACCAAGTGTGGAAGAGAGACCTGAGGCACAACTCTCTCTCTCTCTCTCTCTCTCTCTCTCTCTCTCTCTTATTTTCCTATCCAAAGCCTATTTTATTAAAATCAATACTTGCGGAGGACGAGCAGCAGTTTGAACAAGGTCAATGAATGCGTTTTGTTATTTAAGCATTTGCTTGAGTGTTTCCCATGAGTGACGGTCGCCTCGGCTTTTAGGGCTGAGAAAGTTTTCCACATGTCTATTATTGCAATTATTAGTATTATTATTATTGCTGATGTTGTTGTCCTTAAAATTATTATTATTTTTTTATGCTTAGCCAGACTATAATCATAAAAATCTGAGGTATTGACCAGTCCTGAGACTACTTCAAGTCTGACCACCAGTACAAAGACCACTTTCACCACCACCTGACAGTCAGACTGGTCACTCAAGAAGGTTGTTTTGGGTACATTTTCTTCTTAAAGTCCAGAACGCAGAAATAAGATGAAGAATAAGCGGCTGAATTTAGTTCTTTATTCATTTATTCATTTATTTCTTCAGTAAATAAACAGCTCCTCTCCTGTGGAGAACCTGGCCGGACAGTCTGAACTCACTCTGTGTTTTTGGTGTTTTTTATTTTCCTCTTCACGATTAGCGAGAACATCCCTCTGCTGTTCTCACTGAGAAACACTTTCACTCATTTCCCTAATTTCACGACAATAAATATTGGTTTTTTTAATACATTTTCTCAAGGTTTTAGTCCATTAAACACTGTAAACGTGGACTTCGCGTGCGCACAAGGAGACGCGCGCGCTCCCCAACTGTTTTGAAGCAAAACATCTGTTAAAAAAAACGTGCAAAAACATAAACAAAGCTGGTTTTCTGTTATAAAATCTCACTAAATTGATATTTGGCACATATATCGTCCATATATTGTCACAAACGTCGATGTTTGGTTTGTTAGAGAAAAGCGTTTCCAGCAGCCTGAGGAGAAGGTTTCCACCAGGAGACCTGACTGAGTGTATATTTGGGTTTATTTAGGGAGTAAAAACTGACTGTGAGTAAAAGTTGAAGAAGCCTGGTCTTACCTTCCTGTCCACTCGCTTTCAGGACCAAACACAGCACGAGCGCGAAGAACCGTGACACATCCATGTCCGCGCGCCGTGGAGGAGCACGAGGAGGAGGTGATGGAGGAGGTGATGGAGAAGGTGATGTAGGACTTGATGGAGGAGATGATGGAGAAGGTAATGGAAAAGGTAACGGAAGAGGTGATGGAGTCCAGACGCGTCTCGGGGCTCTCGAGCCTCCACCCCGTCAGGAGACGCTCGCAGCACGTGGACCGTTCAGGAGACGCTCGCGCGACGCCACATGCTGGACTAGAGCAGCCTCGGGGGGCGCGCGCCTCTGGGGGTCTCTGGCGGAGCCGGCATATCCCGTCCTCGGGTCACAGACTTCAGATCCACGGAACGAGACCCAGCGTGTCTTACACACTCTCACACACTCTCACACTCACTCACACATACACACACTCTCAGTGTGTTAGAACAGTCCGGCTCGCGCTGCACCGACCAGCCTCGCGCTGTAGACCTGTGTGTGTGCCGCCCGCGTGCCGTCTTCCGAGTGCGCGCGCGCGCGTGTGTGTGTATGAGAGAGAGAGAGAGTTGGTGTAATAGCTTTTCGGAGCTATCGCGTTACACCGAAGCTCTTTCGGCCCGCCTCCTGCTCCTCACGCGGTGATTAGAGGCCCACTCTGTCCAACTCTCTCTCTCTCTCGCTCTCTCTCTCTCTCTCACTCATGACACACACACAGGCGTGCACGCCCCCCCCCCCAACACCCCCCTCCAACACACATACACACACACACACACTTGAGGCAAACAGCCGAAATACTCGCTCTCATACACGCGCGCGCACACGTTCCCAAAACGCGACGGTCGTTTTCGTCTCGTGCCAAAGTGACCAGAGTGGCTGGAGGTGGTCGTTCCTCTGTTTAACCCGCAGGGGGAACAGAGGAACAGTCAGGCTGGTGGGAGGACAGGACGTATAAGGGGCATCTGCTAAAGTCTGCTACAGCTATTCATCTGTTCAGGGGTCTTCTGTCCTTAAAGTCTTCCAGCTCACAGAGGAGGACCTGAAGACCTGAAGACCTTCTGCAGTGGACAGGCTCAACCTGTAAATCTTTAAAAGCAATAGGTGTGAACACTGCAGGTGGTAATAATTAAACGCTTTAGGTGTTAAAACAAGCATTTAATATGTTATTTGTCACATCATGGACTCTGTAGAGCAGCACTGCATCCCCATAAATTCCAGCTTCCCAAGCCCCCCACAAGACCACCATAAAGAAATATACAGAAATCCAAGGCTTATAAAAGCTAATATTCATCTTAATTCTACATTAGCCTGTGCTAAATCATTTCAGTACTGTATGTGCAATATCTTTTTTTTATGTGCACTAGTCTTACCATGTGAAATATCACTACTTCTGTCAGTATAACTGATCTACAGACTCCTAACCACTATTTATATCGTTAGTAATTCACTTAACCGGAAGTTACTTATCTATAGTATTATTACCCCAGCATTTGTGTATACAGCATGGTAATTTTATAGGGTTTATTTAGACCTTATATTTTATATTGTTCTTGTCTCTGTGCCTCTGTGTGTCTGTGCAGTCGTAACATAAGCAATTTCCTCCAGGATCAATAGAGTTTTCTGATTCTGATTTTGATTCTGATTTCAGACATCCCACCCTCACAGATTGCTCCAAAAGCAGTTGCCATTTATCCAGAAGTCCCTCCGACTTTCAAGATACATCGTCAGAACTGGGGTTTCCTCAGAGACCTTCACACTGCAGCCTGTTGATGGAGCACTGTCAGGGAAAAGTGGGCATGTTTACAGCAGATCTAGTGATGGTTTACTATGCCCGTGGTGCCCCTCTTTCAAATAAATGTGCCAAAAGGGGCTATGTGGAGTGGTGTCATGCAAGAACCACTTTTGGTTCCACAATGAACCTTTCAGTGGATGGTTCTCTGAAGAACCACATATGTAAATGAGATGAAGAACCTTTTTAAAAAAACAGTCCTCGCAAGGTTTGTCCTAAAACTGTAAATCTAAGGCAAGAACCACTTAGAAGAATGGTATGATGTTCATTCAACACTGGAGGTGTTCATACAGATCTGAAGGTGTTCATGCAGATCTGGAGGTGTTCATACAAATCTGAAGGTGTTCATACAGATCTGAAGGTGTTCATACAGATCTGGAGGTGTTCATACAAATCTGAAGGTGTTCATACAGATCTGAAGGTGTTCAACCCCGGTGATCATTCAGTGGTGATGGTGTTTAATCAACCCTGGAGGTGTTCATTCATACCTGGAGGTATTCGTTCAATCCTGAAGGTGTCCATTCATACCTGGAGGTGTTTATTCAACACTGCGGGTTTTTAGTCAACCCTGGAGGTGTTCATTCAACCCTGGAGGTGTTCATTCAACCCTTGAGGTGTTCATTCAATCCTGGAGGTCATCATTCAACACTGGAGGTGTTTAATCAACCCTAGAGGTGCTCATTCAATCCTGGAGGTGTTCATTCTATCCTGGAGGTGTTCATTCAACCCTGGAGGTGTTCATTCAACACTGGAGGTGTTCGTTCAACCCTGGAGGTTTTGTAAGATTTGAATCATTGAGTGATGGTGAAAGGAAAGAAAGCTGAAGGATTTCTCAGATGGTTTCTCAGACCGGTCACATAAAAAGCCAGAGTCGGGGCAGAAATGTTCTGTGTTGCTTAAGCCAGACCACAGAAGAGAATCCACCCGAGCCCAGCCCAGAGGCTGCTCTTCAATATGCTGCACTAAACACAGGCACAGATGGTTTTTCTAATAACACAGTGCCGCTGTGGCGCGCCGAAAATACTTCTCTGAGGACTATTTTTCAGGCAAGCCTACATGAAAGGGCTTTACAGTAGGCAAAAAGGCAACTTTCCATCATACACTTACAGGAATCCAGGCTCGTCCTCAACATTCATTCAGTTCATGGCTGTGGATCCGAGCAGTTCTGCACTTTCAGCAGATCAACAGCTGCATGATGTCTCAGCGTCTGATGACAGTACTGGCCAAAAGTTTGGACTGATTGAATGGACACATTGCATAATCGTAGGCCTATGCTCAAAGATCCCATTTCCTACATTTTTTTAAATTTTGTTCTTCCCATAAGGTCCACTGATGCCATATGTGTGGTTTTTATTCACCAAAACAGCTGTAATTCATTTTATATGATCAATTTCCAACCACTATCGTGTATTCATTACTGTATCTTTAAGACGAACATTTGTAAATTATCTCTGTGATGGACCGGCTGAAAAGATGCACATTTGTAAATGCATTATTTTTTTGTGGCATGCATTTAAACTGTTTTCACAGCTTAATTTGCATATCTGTACCATATCAACTTCTTTTATTGAAAGTAAGATTTGGTTTTACATCATATGAGTCTATTAAATGGTTATTTCATAGCTTTGATGTCTTCACTGTCAATCAAAAAAAAGGGGAAATAAGACCATTTTTACCAGTATTCTGACCTAGACCACTATTTTTAGATGCCTGGTAGACTATAGATTCTATACGGGTTTTTTTGTATGTCCTTTGGGGTCACTGACAGTGTCATATAGTCAAAAGATCCCCTTAGTCTCTGGCGTGTCAAAACGTCAGTGTCACTCACACATGACCAGCTGGCCTTTGATGAAGAGGCCGTCACGTCATCTGCCTGTCCGTCGTCACAACCTCAGCCAATAGCCTTGGGAGATTTGGGTCGCGGGGAAGTGTGACTGGTTGAGGGACTTACTGGTCTTGCCCTGAGGCCTGTGTCTGGGGTTGTCTGTCTGTCCCTGCCCAGTCATCCATCTGGTACCACAGAATTGTGTGTGTGTGTGTGTGTGTGTGTGTGTTTGTGTGTATTTGTGTCTGTCTGTATGTGTTAGCATGCTCGTCTGCACCACTAGTCCTGAAGTTCAGTTCATTTGTACCACGAGGCCTGATTCGTCGAAAAAATCTCATTTACTGCTTCCCCTTCTTACCCTGCACACTGGAGCTAAAAGGCTAAAGTAACTAACATAGAAAGTAAGCCTATAGGCACTAGTTTAGTATCAAGTAAACTGTACCTCAAACCATTTTGAGGTGCTAAGGAATCTCAAATCGAACGTCGCATAGCTAAAATTTATGGTATTCTAATGATTGCATTTGAATCATTGCTCCCTTTGAACATACAGTAGTTTCTTGAACAACGAGGATATTATTTCAGTCTTTCTCTCACACATACACCTGCTTTTAACATTATTTGGGTGGCGAAGAATTTAAAAGAACACGTGAATTTATACAGGCCAGTGAGTCACTGCTGTGCTGAAAGCAAGCGGACAATAAAGGCACCACCCGCAAAGTCTGCCACTGCCAGGGAGCCAGAAGAATGTAATAAATAAGAGCATGGCTGCATTCCAGTTTAAAGATAATTACGCCTTCTGTGCTAGCCTTTCCCTTTAAGAGTTGGCAAAGCATAATTCACCCATGTTCTAAGAGCAACTATATTTACTAGAGTAGATTATATCATGCAATGAAAAGTTGAGTTGACCCATTAGGACCATTCCCATCTACTGTGCTCAGATACACTGGTCATGTTTTGTGTAGGCGACTGCTTGACCATCTTCAAGGACAGTTCTTTTTTTTTTTTTTTTATTTCCCCAAAATGTTAAATAAATAAATCCCTGCAGAGGATGTGCACTTATATTCACTTGGAAAATCAACACAACTGTGCATTCTGAGATGTATACACATTGGCACCATCCCTGAATGTGAATGTAGCTGTAATGTCAATGATTCAGTTTAAAAGACGGATGGAAGTGTACTTTAACCAAAACAAGGCAAATAACAGTGCTGTCTCTGGGCTAGTTTGAAGTGGGTAAATGGCTTGTGATGAGAAACAGATCTGTAGTAGATTGGCTTTTGGAGACAGAGCTGCCACATTAAGAAAACAAATGAAAAAGATCGTTGTCTAAGCAGAAAACTCTCTCTCTCTCTGTCTCACTCCGTCTCTCTCTCTCTCTCACTCTCTCTCACTCCTCTCTGTCTCCATCTCTCTCTCTCTTTCTATCACTCCTTCTCTCGGTCACCGTCTCTCTCACTCTCGCTCCTTCTCTCTCTATCTCTCTATCTCTCTCTCTCTCTCTCTCTCTCTCTCTCTCTGTCTGTCTCTCTCTTTCTCCGTCTTTCTTTCATTACCCTACAGTGTTAAAAGCCTCTGCAATGGGGATTAGGTATAGATAAACTTTAGAGAGCATAAACATTGGTGCCCTTCTACACTTGCCAAGGTGGTCCTGTTCCTTTAGAGATAACACAAACCACCACACACCACACATACACTACCATTCAGAAGTCTGGAATCATGTCCAATTTGTCCAATCATATTACTGTAGTCATATTAAGAATCAGAATAAGAATTTAGATTGGCAGTAACATACACATCACTCTTCTTGGAACACTGGATTTTTATTTTATTATAACTTTATGCAGTGCAGTTTTCTCAGAGATATTTCTAAGATATTTCTGAGCCTGTACAGATCTGTTCATTAATATTAGAGCTGTTCATTGGTTGTATTCACCACTGGCCAAATGAAATGAAAGAACATCTGTATTGGACAAAATCATTTTTACATTTCTACAGTTCTAAAGCATGATTAGCATTTGTTAGGAAAAAAAAGATAATGTGCTATGTGCAAAGGTTTGGGCACCCTTTCAGGCAATGCACTAGTGTTATTTTTGTAAGGTCCCAGAGCTTATTTGACTCATTAGGGTCAGGTGCTGGCAATCCCAGAGCATAATGAGTTATGTGACCCTTCCGTCCTCTCAGGGTCAGCAGTTACGGGCTCATCTAAGCAGCTGACTGAATCAAAAGATACCTGACTCTGATAAATCAAGAGAAGATTTTCCAATATATCTGAAGACTATTGTTTTAGAATTTCCATTGTCTGAAATGTCAACATGAAATGGAAGCTAAGGAGATCTGTTAAACTAAAGAGAAGATCTAGAGAAGACCAAGAGAAATCTCAGAACTACTTCTAGACAGGTGGAGTATGCAAAGCAAAACCACCACATTACTGCTCCAGGCCTACAGGAAAGCATCTTATTATACTTATTATACTTGGGGATTGTATGCCAGCCAGTGGCACAGAAAATGGGGATCAAGAAAAAAATAGATTTTAGAATATAAAATATGAACAAATCCTGGAAGCAAGTGTTACACAATCAGTGACGGAACTGAAGAAGAAAAGAGATTGGATGTTACAACAAGACAATGATGCAAAACATAAAATCAATTGTGAAGTACTTCATGAATTGAAAGACTAAGTGTTTGAAATGACCTTCTTCATCCCCAGACTTGTATCGGTTGAAAATCTGTGGTTAGATCTCAATCTTGCTGTGTGTGCGAAATGGCCTTTGAATATTTCTATTCTAGAAGTCTTCTGCAAATACAAAGAAATCCTAAATAAAAAAAAAGACTATTAGTTGGCTACAACAAACAAATGCAGTCTGTGATTTCAGCTAAAGGGGTTCTTAGTAAGTCCTGACACTGGGCCCAAACTTACGGGCCTGCCACATTTTATGTTTTTGCTTATGAAATAGTATGCATTATTTCAAGCACATAGTATATAGCTATAAAATGTTAAACTTTTTAAGATATTTCATTACATTTCAAATGTAAAAATGTTCAAACGTTTAAAACATTAAAGTTCATTCTAATTTGAATTTCAGTATTTTTTGTAATTACTGACTGCTGTACTGCTGATCACTAAGGACCGTTTTCAACGCATTCACAACCCATCTACACATATATTGATCATATATTGATCAGACACCTGTTCATCCAGCCTTTCCTCTGAAATTAAGGCTTATAAAAAGGAGTTTGTCCCATTTGCTGCAGGAACAGCCTCTATTCTGGAAAGGCTTTCAACATTGCCATGAGGATCTGATTGTGGCCACAAGAGCCTAGTAGCCTAGTGGTTAGGGTGTTCGCCCTGCGATCAGGAAGTCGTGGGTTTGAATCTCAAGACTGCTAAGCACTTCTGAGGTACCCTTGAGCAAGGTACCATCCCCACATACTGCTCTCTGGGGGCTGTGTTCCTGGCTGCCCGCAGCTTCACTTGGTGAATGGGTTAAATACAGACGAAGAATTGTATGTTGCTCACACTGTGGTGTGTTCATGTATTACAGAATGGTCACTTTCAAGAGCATTAGGGAGGTCAGCTACTGATGTCAGATGATTAGTTTTGGATCACAAACACCACTCCAGCCCATCCAGGACAACTGGATGGAGCTCCAACACTCCAGAGAATACAGTTCCACTGCTCTGCAGCTAGATGCTGGGATGCTTCATACCCCTCTTGGCAAAGGACATGGTGATCATAGGCTAATGTCCAGCTGTTCCAGAGTATCAGTGCTTTTTTTATAGAGATAATATAAGCTGAGCGTGTGCAACTGAGCGCCTGTGACAGCAATGGGTGCACCTTAAAGGAGCTGTATTCACTAATTAGAAGGTATGTCTGGATACTTTTGGACATGTTGTTGTGTATTTATGAAAGAGTATTACGCAGCAGCGGTTGTACTGTCCACAGTACATTTAGACTCAGAGTCATATCCCAAGGGTATTAACAACTGTTTTCTTTTCTAAAAGTGGCCACAGTGTTCAAGTGGAATTTCAGCCCACCCACCGCTCTTCTAGTTCACTGTAATTTATGTTTGTATCCTCTAATCTAAGGTCTCAACTTCAAGATCCACCCTCGCATGCACCCCTCCACCCACATGCACACACAGAAATGAAAATGCGGGAGTCCTTGCCCACACCCTGTTTATACATACACCGAAAAGGGGCTTTTTTAGATGTAAGCTTTCTCATTAGCTGTCACAAAGAAGAAGAGAACCTTTTGGCATAGCACCCCAAATAACATGAGCTTTTTGAGCTTAGTATCTATAGTCTGGCCCCCTTAGTGGCTCCTGGTGGAACAGCACCAGAAGAGTGAGGGTCTCACTGAAAAGTGAACTGAATGCCTATTCACTGTATTGAAAACCCCTACCTTGGAACTCCACCTTGCTGGTGATGGCAATGAACAGTCTGTGATAGTCATTGACTATTCCACCAGGGGTTTAACTATGTCAAGGCTACACGTTTAGCTCGGGATCTTTTCTGGGATCAAAAATATTCAGCAAAAGCCATATGAGATGCTCGATGGAAATGTTGGATGAGCTCAGCCCCTGATGTTGGTACACTTCTGTCGCCCCTGGTTTCTATCAATATTTTTAACCTATAATACAACCGAAGAATAATGTGGTCTGATGATTCAGTGGCAATGACTATGTTTAGCTGACTCAGTTTCACTGGATAAGTGTGTAATATTCCCCTTCCTGCAAGCGCACAGGAAAGCAGGAAAGGAGGTCAAGGAAAATGGAGTAAGTCCTTGGAATCTAAAAAGGAGCATCCATCAAAGGCATGAAGAGCCTTATTCTGAGAGGAGAGGGAATGTATATACTGATGTGTTAGTGAACACAGTAGGTGAAGGCATATTATGAAAAATATGCATTACTAAAAATGTCATTTTTACAAAGATGCAAAAATTTTACATAATTTCAAGGGGGGCTCCTGCCTAAATGAAACTTATAATCCTCGCTACATTGGTTGTAAACATGCTTATTCACCTCTCTACCATTTCTAAAGTGAGATCATCCAGTTAAAAGACTAGCAAACCATCCCTTCTGGTAGTGTATCTTGAAGGTGGGAGGAAAACAACAAGTGCTTTGGGCAGATACTTGAGGGCAGGCTGTTAAAGGAAGCCTGACAACATCACTTCAAGGACAGAGAATGTCACATATGTGTTCATAAGCTTTTACATCAGTGTTTGTGCTAGCAGTCATCATTTCTTTATTACTGCCCTAATAGATGTAGGATGTCATTGCCCAATGCATGCTGGGTAGCGTAGTGAGAGAAGACTGGTGGATGAAAATGATACAAAATCATGGCATAATAAATAATAGTTGCAAGTTTTAGGCTTGTGCCCCTTTAAAGTAGTAAAAATCCTGATGTAAAAACAATAGCAGCATTTCTAAGCAAGTAGGTAAGTAGGTAAGTAGGTACGTTAGTAAAAGTAAAAAGTAAAAGTGAATACCAATTTGAAAACAATCAGTGTTGACCAAAGTGACTTAGAGCCCTAAAACAACATCCTAAAATTGCTGCAATAGCCAGTTCATGATCACTTTGCTTTTGTTTTCAAATTCACGTGCAGTTTAAAAAAGGGCAGTCACAGACCAAATCAGAGGAGTCTAAACAGTGCATAAGTGCACTGCAATTGGACACTGCAGTGAATAACAAACCATGGGTGTAAAAATGACTTAAGATTCTAGCTCATGGTAAACCCATGAAGGGCAAGGACTAGAAAACATCCTTCAACTGTCCAAATAAAGAGCACTGGAAAAAGGCCTTATGGGTGCACTTTTGCCAGTGACCCATATAGATGAGAGTCGCCATCAAGCATCCAGTTACCATCAGCCATAAGCATTTTTGTTAGCTTCCATGAAGATTGACTGATCAACTGAGCTGATTAATTATGCCATGCCGATTAATTGCGCCTCTTCCACAAGTAGATGAAAAGCTTCTGTAATCTCACCTGAGTTTCAGACTAAGCATGTAAGACATAACATTATACAACTGGACAGATGGATACTACAATTCTGGATGAGGCCTCTGCTGCTACCTCCGTTCTGCTACCTGCGTTCAGATGAGTCGTTTGCTCTAAAAACTTCTCCACTTGACTCACTGTAGGGTACCCTAGCATCTATGTGACTCATTAAAGCTGCATTTGAACAAGAAGCCACAATTGCAGCTTCTATAACAAGATACAGCGTGCAAGCAGCTTGGCTTCAGAAGGCTATTAATTTGTTGTTGCTGCCTACTGTATATATTTTTTAACTGAAGTAACAAAAATACTTAAAAGGATTGTTAATTAGTTATAAAATGTCATTTTCTTTAAAAGTGATTTTGAAAATAGTCTCAGAGCGCTGTACAGCTGGACTGCTGACCGAATCTCATTTGGGTGGTGAATCTTTCTCTGCAGTTACTTTCACTGGCCCACAGAAACTGACTACTAATAAAGGACTAGAAGATGACAAACTACTGCACTTCAACGAATGAGCTGCAGTCCCCAGCTGTACAGCACCAAGGTGGAGCTAAAAGGAGGAGTTTCCAATAAAGTGGCCAGGGAGTGATGCTGTGCTTGAAATACTACTACTAGCACCACACACACACACACACACACACACACACACTGCTATGGCACTAACATGTCAGTGTTATTGCTGTGCTGAGAATGGTCCAGCACTCTAATGATATGTAATCAGTAGTGGTCCTATGGTGGTTCTTTTCAGTTGGAAATGGGATAAAGGGCAGATGAGCTACAGATGGGCTACAGTCTGTAACTGTAGACCTTCAAAGTGCTTCTGTTTGGTAGATGTTTCTGACAAAGTAACCAGAGAGTGTAGGCAGACAGGAGGTGTTTCCAATAAATTGGCAATTTAGTGTACAGTGTGTGCAGTTATTTGTGTGTACGTGAAGGTGACGGGGTGCTAGGAAGAAGAGAGCAAGGTTGTGGAGTGTGTCAAGCTTCTTGGCTACCAGCCAGGTGGATAATTGCAGATGTATACTCTGCCAGACCGGCTATTAGGAGGATGCTTTGGTGCTTCTGTGTGTGTGTGTGTGTGTGTGTGTGTGTGTGTGTGTGTGTGCGTGTGTGTGTGCGTTCTCATACCCTGCTCCCCCCAAGCTCCTCCCCTGACAACACCATAGCGCACCAGGCAAAGGCAGCTAACTGATAGAGACACTACTTCAGGCTGGTTCAGCCTTTCTGTAATATCTAACTCAGCTGGTGTGTGTGTGTGTGTGTGTGTGTGTGTGTGTCTGTGTGTGTTTTCCTCTCACTTTTCTCCCATGCATTTAGTGCTCAGAGGACAATCTTGCACAATATCCAATATGACAGCTTTCAAAGGTGTCCAGGAAAGAAAACCAAGCAATTGTCTAAATCCCTCCACAAGTGCATCCTTTCTTTGCAACTGTTGCTAGGTTGGACAAGCTTATTTTCTTTTACATCATGTGCACAGCCATGTGTGTGTGTGTGTGTGTGAGTGTGTGTGTCTTTGTGTGTGTGTGTGTGTGTGTGTGTGTCACCAGAGGTGGCACCAGGATGCACTGTGGGAAGAAGGCGAGCTGGCAGTGGCTGTGTAATGCTTTGGGTAATGTTCAGGGTCCTGCATTCATGTGGATGCTACTTTGACATGGACCACCTACTTAAACATTGCAGGAGACTAGCTAGACCTCTTCATGGTGGTGGTGTTCCCTAATAGCTGTGGCCTCTTTCAGCAGGATTACGTTCCCTGCCACACTCCAAACACCGTTCCGGACCTTCATCTGATCAAGCGTCTGTGGGATGGGCTGCAAAACCTAGTCTGACCCAGGGAGGCCCTACCTCTTAACTTACAGGACTAGAAGGATCTGCTGATAACACCTTGGTGCCAGATACTACAGCACACCTTCAGAGGTCTTGTGGAGTCCATGCCATGACGCGTTGGAGCTGTTTTAGTGGCATGAGTGGGGCCGACACAATATTAGGCAGGAGTTTTTAATGTTGTGACTGACTGGTATATGAATCCATGGTATATGACAAGAAACACTTTTACATCACTTTGAAATAAAAAAAGGTGAAATGCTTAGATTTATCTTCATTGGGCTTAATCCAAAAGAATCAGTGTCACCTGACTCATTCTTTCACCCACAAATGCATTCTTTCATAGCAACTGTTGCTAGGCTGGATGAGTTTTACAGAGTGTTGGCAAATATGTCCTATCCAGGATAATGAAAAATTGCAGCACATTCAGAATGTGCTATTAATTTCGAATGATATTTACTTTGCATGTGTGTGAAAGGTTCCGTTAGGATAGATGACGTTAGCATGGTGGCAAATTTCAATAAGCTACAACAACACTATCTTGTAGCGCTCTTAAACCGGAAATGTTCAGTAGCAAATCCAACTCCAATCTAAATTCACTGGCTATTGCCCACATTCTGTACAATTTCTCCCAACTCAAAACAGTTGCTATGAAAATAAAGACCATGGATAGGCCAGTTGTTAAAAAAAAAAGTGATGACTACAAAATGGCTAAAAATAATCCAATAAAATGTCCATGTTATGTAACTTGAGCATACATGAGTTTTGAAATGTAAAACTGAAGAAAGGACAATCTTTACTGGAAACTTTACTGTCTCAGTACTTTTGGTATGTATTCAAACTATTGCATTGTGTTCTATGAAACAGTTATGGTGGCATAATATTTTTGGGAGGGGGAGTGGATAAAAATAACTACAAAGTATGTATAAATATTACTGCTGATAAGGCTTCATGAGAGAGAGAGAGAGAGAGAGAGAGAGAGAGAGAGAGAGAGAGAGGGAGAGAGAGAGAGAGAGAGAGAGAGAAAGAG
>JBBPCZ010149532.1:0-18989 GCA_037974445.1 Brycinus macrolepidotus | reverse complement strand
ATCTTGATACTTTTTACTGCTTTCTTGTTTGTTTGCATTTATTCGAATGTTCTCTTGTGTTTTTGCTGGCAGAAACAAACCCACTGCTGATAGAAATAGTTTCAAACAATTTGCACAGGTGCCTAAGACTTTTGCACAGTACTGTATATATATATAGATAGATAGATAAATATGTATATATATATATACTTTCATTCTCATAACATACTTCTTGTAAACTCCTCCAAATTTCAGCCTTAAAATTTACTGCATTTTCTGCTTCTCACCATCCAATTTAATCTCAGTTACAAACTTACACTCATCAGCCCATTAAACTTTATCTCATATCTCAGATGTCCAGTTGTTCTGGTGTCCTAATGCAGATTCTTTGAAAGTGATCATAATCAGCTTTTCTTGATTGGACACAGCTGTAACTGGTTGGGGTTTGAGATTAGAAGTGGCAGTAAGGGGTACACAAGTGGACAAATTTATGCTTTTGTTTCTGATACTGAATAACTTGTACATAATGGCTATTTTCAATATTAATTCAACCAAAGGGTGGTCTCTGACTTTTGCACAGTATTGTAGGTGCACTAGACATCAGCAATACAACGTCGACATGATATTCAATAACGGGTCAGATTCCAGAAGATCCACTGAAGTGGAAGTCGAGCAGAAATACTGAGCGTGTGATTGAAATTCATGAATGTATAATTAATGTCTCAGTGATGAGGTTGGAGTTATGAAAATGTTTTTCAGAATGAAGACCCAGAGTCCCTCACAAGGTTTGGTGTGAGATGTTTCACTAATTCAGTCTGATGGCTCGTCTGCTGTTGTGCAGTGAAATCAGATATTCCTCCACACACATTCCATCTCTCTCTCCGTCCTTTCTCTCTTTCTCTTTCTCCTTTACTTTTCTCTCTCTGTTTTTATATTCTCTTTGTATACCTCTCTCTTTCTTTCCCCCTTTCCCTTCTTCTTCTCTCTCTCCCTCTCCCTATTCTCAGGCTCATCCTTTCTTCTTTCTCTCCATTTCTTCTCCCTCTCTCTTGCTTCATCTCTCTCTCTCAGTCCCTCACTCACACTCCCTTTCCTGTTCTCTCTGTATACCTCTCTCTGTCTCTCTTTCTCTCTCTGCTCTCTCTATACTCTTTCTCTCTCTGCTCTCTTTATTCTCTTTTTCTCTCTGTATCTCCCTCTCTCTCATCTGTCAGATGTGAATTACTCTCAGAGCTGAAAAAACCTCAGATCTTAAAAATAATGAATGATCTATAAAACTTGCAGTAAATGTGTCTAGCATTCAAATCTAGTTATTAATAAAAATCACATTGATCACAAGCAGACATGACAAAAAGTGTTTGGAAATGTGTTTCAACATGGTGGAAGAATCATGTTTTGAAAATCTTGTTAATTCTTTAATCTATAATCGGCTGAATCACTGTCACTCGTATTTTGGCCCATGGTGTGGATCTTTGCACTTCTGAGTCAGTGAAAAAACGTTTGCATGATCACTTATGACACTCAGCGTAAGTTTGATGTTGTGTAAGAGAAGCACCAGAGTGGGAAAATGCTTTAGACTGTGATGCACGCCTTTGGGAACATTATTGCAACTTTTGTGTAGTTAGCGCCTCAGATGTGTGTGTGTGTGTGTGTGTGTGTGTGTGTTTATCTGTTTGTCTGTGTGTGTGTGTGTGTCTGTTTAGCCCTTTGTGGGGACCAAATGTCATCAATCTAATTAAATCATTAATACATTGTTTTCACAAGGTGATCTTCTCCACCAATTTTTCAAAATGTTCACATATTTGAGGGGCTGACATGTAAACAAACTTATTTAGAATGGATATAACGTGAAATGGTTCATTGCAGAGAACCTCACTGACAGATTTTTTTTTTTTACAGTGGTGGTGAATGGAACCAGGGGTCATGATGTCTACAACACATAAATATAGCCATTTTATTCACAATCCAAAAACACCATTGTTAGTTTCATGCAATGTTTATGGTGGTAAAAATAGACTTACATTTGTGAAAAAAAAAAATCTTTGGGGACAATTTTGCCTCACAAAACCTGTACCTGTCCAACATGAATTGATTTAAAGACCCAATTTATGTAAATTAGTGTACTGTTCCTGTTTTTTTTTTTTTTTTGCACTTTCTCTTTAGTCCTGCCCTGCATGCAGTTGTGGTACAGTCTTGTGGTGTTTCTTTGTTTGTTCTTTGTGGGTCTGTTTTTGTTCTTTGTGTTGCACCATGGTCCTGAAGGAATGTTGTTTCATTTCACTGTGTACAGTTTTTATGGTTGAAATGACAATAAACACCTACTTGGCTTGAAGACCTTCACTAAAGCATCATAAACTCAGATATCAGGCAGTGTATTCATAACCTTTGTGTATCATGGCTTGCTGTGAGGAAGGTTTTAGAGGCATTCAACTCTTCAGACATTTGGTTCTTTCACCATCATTGTGAGCAATTCTGACTCTGTCTATTTTTCCAGAATGGAGCATTTCAACCAAACCCATTCTGAATGACTTCACCTTTAAGGGCAGAGTTTGGTTATGTGGAGCGCAGCAGCATTTACACACACTCATACAGAAGAACACGCAAACCCCACTGAAGACTTAAAAACACCCACTAAAGACCAGCGCATCTGTTTGTCTTTGTGTCTGAATGCTTTGCATGGCTCAGTGGAGTATTGATTGGTTGTCAGGGACTGAGAGACGAATCATCAGTATGCTCCTCCTTTATTTCATCAGTGTCTTCCTTCTCTCTCTCTCTCTCTCTCGCTTACTCTTTTCAATGCTTTTCAAAAGGGACATGAATGTAAACCCTCCTTTGTTCATTTGTTCATGCAACCACAGTGTTTATTGGATTGGATACAATATAATAACAACTGAATGTCCTCTAATGCAGAAGTAATTCCTTTAGTAAGCAGACATACATTGTGCATTCATATCCGGCACACTGCGAAGAGATCAGGAAGGGTGTTTTTGAAACTCTTAGTTCTCTCGTGCAAAGCCTGATGATTAAAATCTACAATTTCTCCATTGTAAATAAAATTTGTCCTCAGAAGTGGCTCAGAAGAATGATGACCTTTACTTATCTTTGATAGTTTATGTATCGTTCTATCTGCTTCCACTCGTCATATTAAGTGGCGAATGTGAGCAGATGGACCAGGCCTGCATCCTTTAGAAACATGCAGCATCCTATGTAGGTGTCTGTTGTTGAAGATGGAGCGGCGAGGCGACATGTTTCGCAGACAGCAGGTGTTGCCACGGCAACCGTCGTGGTAGACAGTCAACAGTTTCCTGCACGCTTCTCTCTCTCTCTCTCTCTCTCTCTCTCTCTCTCTCCCTCTCTCCCTCCTCTGCCTTCTGTTGCAATCTCCTCTCTTGCTCAGCCTTTCTTTTTGTTATTCTGTTCCAACATGATGCTCAATGCTCTTCATTCATCTCACCCAGTATTTTTCACCCCTTTTCCCCTTTTGTGTGCATTTACTGTTTTCCCTCATTCTCTCTGATGCATCCAGGGCAATTTCCTCTCTTTCCATCTCTCTCTTTCTTTTTCTTTCTCTGTCTCTCTTTCTTTTTCTCTCTCGCTCTCACTCTCTCTTTCTCTCTCTTTCTGTCTGTCTGTCTATCTTTCTCTCTTTCTCTCTCCCTCTCTCTCTATCTATCTACCTATCTACTGTTTTCTCTGATTCTTTCTGATGCATCCAGGGCAATTTCCTCCTTTTCCATCTCTCTCTCTCTCTCTCTCTCTCTCTCTCTCTCTCATCACGGCATCCTCTTCCAGCTTTTGGAGATACAAGGTTTTGTTGTGACAGTGATGTTCTTTTGACAGCTGATATAATAAAATGACATATTTCATTTTAATAGGAATCCAGCAAACATTCCACTTTGTAAATGCATTCGCATTATTAATAATGTTTCTATTATATTCCACCCACTTGTCTCCTGGTACAAAGGACACTTATTTTGCTTGAAGGGGGGCCACTCTTTCCAAGTCATTAATGTCTCTGCTATTTCGTTGCCCCTTGTAAAGTCAAAGTACTTTACATTTCATGAAGTCTCACTAATGACGAGAGTGAAGGACCCTTGTGCCCCCAGGTTATCGCTGAGCTCCACAATTGCATTTAAAACAAGCCGAGTGCTGGTAAAGTTTCGTTTGCTTGGTTCATGTCAGGCAATGGAGTTGAATTTTTTAGTTTTTCAAGAAATGTGAGATTAGATTAGGGTTGATTCTTCTGCTGGCCATATGCTCCCGGGCTTAGTCATGGTCGTGAAATTGTCAGAAAGAATGTTTCCAGAAAAAGCAAGTTTACTCAAAAGTTTTAAAAGTAGACTTCACGTCCTCCTGGCTTCCTTTAAAACTTCTGTAAGAACCACCATGGGTTCGTTTCACACAGGCAGTAAACTCTGCATTTGACACAGAAACATCAGCCTCCATAAACCCTTCCTGTGTTCCACACTCTGCGAAACGGCAGCGGTTTGGATAAATTAATTCATAGCAATCTTTGCTTCTTCATATGTCTTTGCCCTTTGGCTTGTAGTAAACAGGTTGTATCCTAATGGGCTCTGAATCCGAGCAGAAAGTTTGCTGTGTTTTTTATGGGTTTCATTAGTATGAGCACGCTGACGGAGCATTTTTCCCTCCGTGAGCTGGAAAGTTCTTTGGGGTGTTGCCCCGAGAGAACAATCTAATTAATTTTCTTCCAGCTTTTTTAATGCCTGGGTGGTTGCTAGACCATTCACAGTCACATTCACCTCCACATTGAGAAACATTGGTTATTATAGAACACATAGACACTTAAGCCCACTCAGGGTTCAAACTGAAGGCCTTGGACCTCCCATAAAAGTGAAGGGACCTCCATAAGGGAGACAATACTGAACTTGGTGAGCCTGTGAGATTTTTGACAAAATTGCTACCTCATAAAAGCTTCTTTTGTAAAGTTTGTATCATGGTAATTCGGTTGATCAGCTATAAAGTCACCCAGCCTTAGTCTTGAACCATATAGACGACTGAGCCTGAGGTTTAAAACTAGAGATCTCAGATAGTAAAGTGGCCCCTTATAGTCAAGCGTGAACACAGCGTGAACTGTGTGAAATTCTTCCTCTGCATTTAACCCATTCACCAAGTGAAGCAGTGGGCAGCCAGGAATACAGCGCCCAGGGAGCAGTGTGTGGGGACGGTACCTTGCTCAAGAGTACCTCAGTGGTACCACCAGCAGTCCTGGGATTCGAACCCAAAACCTTCTGATCGCATAGGCAACTCCCTAACCTCCAGTCCACCCGCCCCAAAAATCTACACAGAGTTGGATTTGAACTCATAAGATAAGATAAGATAAGATAAACCTTTATTAGCCCCACAAGTGGGAAATTTGCATTGTCACGGCAGAAAGTGGACAGAACAAAGGTAAGAGCAGCAAAAATAAAAAAAAAACAATAGAATAGAATAAAAAACTTTACCAACAGTAAAGCACAAAATGTACACATAAAATATCTAGAAAATATCTAGAAATATAAAATATCCACATGTGTATTGTAAAATACATACGTATATATTATGTATATGTAAATTATATGTAAGCTATATGACCCTGATTCTCTTAACTGGATGCTTGAACCAGTGGACCACATGGACCCATAGCCAAGAAACTGTTGCTACTTTTGACTTTTAAGTTGGCAGCAGACATAAGAGAAACAAGATGATGCAAATAAAATCTCAGCCAAGTCCTGTGGCAGCCTGTGAGACTGCAAATGTGTGCACGTGTACTCCAACTTAGATTATATGACAAAGATTCTCTGGGTTTAGTTCTGTGATGCAAGAACAACATTCTGCTTGAGTCATCCATTTGCATCTTCTGCTTTTTTCTGAAAAATGGGACCAAGTAAACAACAAAAACGGCCCCCGCAACGTTTTGCTTTGAAAAAACGTGTCATCAATGTTTCTGTTTTGTTTACATTTCACTGCTGTTATCTGTTTTTAGTTGCTATCATCCCATAAAGCTCACTGCCACTGTCAGGGCATTGATTGTATTTGGTCACGAATGCAATAAATCAACCCCTGGAGAGCTTGTCACATTAAAGGAGCAGTTCCTTGAAAAATTTAATTCCACTTATTCCAGATACAAATGATCAGTCAAGACGTTTAGGGTCCAAATTTTGGTTTTTTTAGTTTAGCACTGGAGGTATGATACAATGTTATGTAAGTCAAAAGTCACCCAAATCTTTTCCATACATACATTATTAAACACTTCTCACAGTCTGCTCACACCGTATCCAGCTCTTGTGCACCACACAGGCTTGTGGATGTGGGCGGCTGGTAGCCTAGTGGTTAGGGCATTTGCTTTGCGATCAGGAAGTCGTGGGTTTGATTCCCAAGACTGCTAGGCACTGCTGAGGTACCCTTGAGTAAGGTACCGTCCCCACACACTGCTCCCCGGGCGCTGTGTTCCTGGCTGCCTGCTGCTTCACTTGGTGAATGGATTAAATGCAGAGGAAGAATTTTGTGCTGTTCACGAATGATCACCTTCACTTTCACTTTTAAGAGACAGTATGACTTACTGTGTGCTATGAAAAAAGAACAAATAGTTTTTAATTTTTTTCTCAGCATTCTTTAGCCATGTGATGAGTATCTAACTCGGCTAACTTGTTAGCGATGTCCTGGTACACCTTCACGTTTATATTCATATATATACTTATATTCAGACCAGACATATAGTAGTGATCTTATTTTGTCGACTTCCCAGCTATTAGTTTGTATCTGCATTGTTGGGGTTTTTTTGGACAGTAAAAAACAATGGCCTCGTTCTATGTTGTGATGACATTTTGACCAATCAGAAAGCAGTGATCCAGTCAGCTCAGCTGAGGCCCACTTTTAACCCTGCCGTCGAGCAGCACGGGTACGGCTTGGATACGGGTCCCTTTATTTGTAATGGAAAAACATTTGTTCGCAGTACGATGCAGTTCCTTGTGCCAGTGGAAAAGCACCATATGTTGTTTCTGTTTTAAACAGAATGAATGTAATCTGCCATCCATACGTCTGCATGATGCAAAGGAGAATAAGAGTTAAGTTTTAGCTCACTGTATGTCATACTACATTTTAAACCACTCTGACGAGCTTGCACCACCTTAACAAAGAGGGAAGTGGGTTTACAGAGGTTTTTGGGTTGTATTGCCTGACCAACCACATGTGAGGCATGGGTAACTGTAAAATTGTGTAAAATATTCGCCAAATGATTCCTTTGTGCATTACAAGACCACCGGTTTCAAGTCATGGCAGAATACTTTAAGGATTAGGGATATTTACCTATGATTACGGCATTGTGGTGAAAAATCTCTTGCTGTTACAACTTTACTCTGCCTTTACTCTTGTTCGTAAAAAGCGACAAGGAAGACAAAAAGTGGAGGTTGTTGGAAATATCTGCATTCATTCAATACCATTGAAGTAGATGACATGAAGTGACAAAAGGGTTAATAGCTAAAAAGCCTAAAGAAGACTTTCTGTGTTGGACCCCTGTCAGCATTAGAACCCAAAATTATCTGGATGTCAAACCACCAAAAGAGACTGAAAGAGAGAGAAAAAGAAATAAGGTCTCCTGACATCCAGCCCGGAAAGTCTTTTAAACCAAACCTTCTTGCCCATTTGTGGCATTTCTGGTAGATGCTTCACATCCCAAATTCACCTGCAATCGATTCACTCAACATGTCTACAACAGGAACACTCTTGCTCATCGGGCAAGAAATGTAGCAAGAAGGACAGACCAGCTGTTCAATGAACACCTCCGCCCCCAGCCCTTCTGCACCCCCAGGGACAGCCTTGGGTCAAGCACAGGCCTTCAGACCATTGATTACATTCAAGGCATTTGTGTCGGATTGATCAATGGCGGATGAGATCTGATAAAGTGAACAATGACTACTTTTTAAATTCTGACCCCAAGAATTCTCACTGGAATCTCATTCAAACAGTCGCCCTTCAGCAAACATAATAAAATCTTACTCCCTCCCCATCGGCTAACAAAATGCGACCAATTAACCCACTAAACCCGCAATTACTCCTTTTTTGCGACAAAGATAAATTGCAATCCATCCAATGTAAATAGATTATCGATTACAATTATATAAGCTGACAAATGCTAAAATCGTTATGCTCAACGTGGTATTATCTTCTGAGAAGAGCAATGCTTTAAACTGATAAATAATATGAACAATTATAGAGGATTTTTCCCTCTCAGGAAAATCTCAAGGCCTTAATAGGCACATGATTGCATTTAATATTACAAGCAAATAATATGTGCTCAAGTAATGCTGATACTTTTGCTCTCCATTAGCATTTAGAGCTAGAGCCGAGCTGTAGACCAGTGTTTCCCAGTCCTGCTCTGCATATTGTTGCTCCAAACAGTTGATCCAAATAATCAGCCCATTAAGAACACCTTACTGAGTTAAAGTAGGTGTGTTACAGCAGGGACAGCATTAAAGTGAGCAGGGCAGGAGGCCTCCGTTTATTTTCTTCAGAATGACTACTGTCTGGGCACTGATGCTGTTGTCATGGCGATGGCAAAGAAGCAGTAAATAACGATGAGAAATCGCTGTCAAAAATCTCGGGAAATTAATTTAATGGCTGTCATTGGTGGCTGTGTCTGACACACTGCCTCATGCTGTAATAATTATAAACTAGATAGTTCCAGTTCTGAAATCTGATTGGCCGAGCCACATTTGAAGCCGTTAGATACTTAATATATGCGCATTTATGATTGCCTGGCAGGAGCCAAATCCTACATTTTGGTGACAACTCACTAAAAAATATTGTGCTGTGAATGGATGAAAACCCTCGATGGCGCTCGCATGGACCACCGAGTGAACTGGTAAATGAACCCAGTTTTGTTTAAACTGAGAGGCAGAAAATTTAAAATAGGCTGAAAAATAACAGGCTTAACAAACTACAAGACTATTTTTCTGTTAATATTCCATATTATTCCATTCTAAGGTGAAGATTCCTGTAGTAAACACTGCAATATGATCATATTTTCATAGTCATATGAAATAAAATGAAGAAATTTTTCACATAAGTGAAATTTATCCCATGACTACAATGACAGATTCTTTCATTTACATGCATTTGTCAGACACTGGTAACAATTTACCCAAACCCTGCTATGCAGCATCAATATAACTGTACCATAAAGGTGCCATGGGAGATATTTCATGCTGTCATGAGTTGTCATGACAGATTATGTCCATTAATATGACTTTGTTGTTACCATCTCTAGTAAGTGTAATGACAGATGCTACAATGTTTGCTGCCATGACAGTTTATATCACATGCCAGTTTAAAGTCATTGCATCAAACATTATAGAGCCTGTCATGACAATTGCTGGTAATGGCAAAGACACTGTTACATTAATGGACGTAATCTGTCATGACAACTCATGGCATGTTTATGTCGGTGTTATATAGGGTTCGAGTAAAGTTCAAGGTGGTTTTCTTGCTCAGGAGGGGAATCAAACCCCAGACTGTTGTTGGCTCCAGCCAATCAGGGGCTTCTGATGAGAGAAATGAAGATTAGTGCCACCAACCCACCAAATGAATGTTCTTGTTCTCCTTCAGCAGTCCAAGATTACTTAGCAATAATCAGAATCAGAATCAGAAAATAGCCATGGACTTTATTTCTTGGTACATACATTGTTCATTGTAATTTTTACTAATTATATTTGAAATTCTTTATTGAAAATATGTGTACCGGATGTTTTGTTGCCATTTCATAGACGTAATAAGCCAAATGAGACTGTCATTCACACGTATTTTTTGCCACGAGTAAGATGACTTTAGGCACAATGGATAGTAGAACAGCTGCTTATGATTAAATCACAGGAATGACCTCTTGTGACTTGCTTCTTTAACACACCCATACATGTGTGAACACATTAAATGAATCTTTTGAATGTGCTTAGTTATGAACCATTGCTGTGAATGGTATAATCACTGACTATTATGTTGCTTGGTAACCACAGCCTACTTCATTGCCTATAAACGACATGAGATAATTGGAAGAAGAATTGTTAATTGCACTTGTTTTTATAATAAATTACATTTGTGGCATTCATGCATTTCATATTTTATTTTGCTGACGTTCCATAAAGGTTCTGCTTAACAGCCTCCTTGTAGCGAATGGCCTCTAATGGCTTCATGCTTTAATTTATCACGAGTGAATGGCCTTAGTGCCCACTGGAGTTCCTCGTCCTCAAGCTCGGTCTACAGCAGCGACCTACGTAAAAAAAAAAAAAAAGAAACAATTAACTGTGACTGCCTTGAACCCCCCCGACCCTCCCTCACATGCACTAAAACGTATCCTTTCAGTCTCAAGGTCATGGACGTTTTCAAGATATCCTGTTGATGGTGCATTCAATAAAAGGAGGGATGAGAATAAAGGAGGGAAGTAAGGCGTGGGTTTATCTGGAGATGAAATCTGAATCACAGGAGATTGAGATGAGTCCAGTGAGTGGAGTGGAGGCAGCAGCTCACACACTGCTGCGTGACTGACTGTGTAAACCAGGGGGAATATTGACTACATTTTTTCTTTGGGTTGTGAACAGTTTTTTCATCGGTCCATAATCACATTTTTTATCTCAGTTGAGTCACCACGGTCGCCACAACCTCCTTTTGCTTTTCTCTGCACACACACACACCCACGTCTCACGATTCCTCAACAGCAGGGCAGAGACAATAACACCTCTCCGAACCCTCCTGCTCTTAACAGAAAGCCTGACATCAGTGTGTGTGTGTGTGTGTGTGTGTGTGTGTGTGCGTGTGTCTCTACATGTCTGTGTCTCTGACAATACAGTGTAAGGTCAAAAGCTTTGTAAAGGACTGGACATTGACTCCAAAATGAAAAGAATCCAAGTTTTTTTTTTCACCATGTAGAATCTGTACAGGGGATTTACAGACAACAAGAGCCAACATAACCTTTAAAAAACAAACAAAAATATATACATATCTTATTACGTTTGTTTTATTTATTAGATTTTAATATTTTATTATCATATATATATATATGAAATACAGTATTGAAGTTGTGTACAGTTTTAAAGTGAACATTTTTGTCATACATGAACACGCCACAGCACCAAATAGTTCTTTGTATTTAACCCATACACCAAGTGAAGTAGCGGGCAGCCAGGAACACAGCACCCAGGGAGCAGTGTGTGGGGATGGTTCCTTGCTCAAGGGTACCTCAGTGGTGCCACTAGCAGTCCTGGGATTCAAACCCACATCCTTCTGATTACAGGGCAAACTCCCTAACCACTAGGCCACCAGGTGCCCTTGTGTTGTTAGTGTGACATCACAAAAATGAATGCATTTCTACATTTTTAGCCCATAGCAGTTTGGCGAAGTTATAAGGGCTGCTTTTTAAAAAACACACAATACAAGGCAGCCAGTCAGAACAGAGGTTTTTTTTGCAGATATCAGTCTTAAAGGCACAGTAACATAAATGTAGGATATGGACCCATTAGTGCGCTAACTGATTAAGTTGCTATTATGCATGAAACATTTTTAAATGGCCACCACCACTACATTTAAAATTCACACCTGTGTATTGTTCTGCAAATATCCACCGTAGTCTAGTCTGCTGTGGTTTTAATGTTACACAACACGGATATAAGCCTTTCATGAAAACTAAATTTATAATGTTCTCCCTGTCCTTTCCCTGTTTTTTAATTAAATTAAAAATAAATTAAATTAAATTAAATATAAGCCTTTCATGAAAACTAAATTTATAATGTTCTCCCTGTCCTTTCCCTGTTTCCCTGTCCTTGTCTGTGTTTACACTCTCCATGTGGCTTTGTTTATGTGTCTGTTCCATGTGAGTATGTTTTGGTCTTACCCACCTTTAGCCCCGCCCCCTTGTTATCCTGTTCACCTGTGTCTAGTTCCTGTCTCCGCCCCTGGCCAGGTGTTCTCATTTCCTTAGTTAGTATAAAAACCCTTGTATTTCAGTTTGTGTTTGTGGATTCTTTGTAAAACTTGCTTTTGGAACCCTATCATGGTCATTTCTAGTTCTCTTGTGGTCTTGTTGAACCTGTTTATTTTCTTCTTTGTTTCTGTGGAGCTCCTGTTCTTGTTATCCCTTGGACCATGTTGTGTTTTTGTATTTTCTCGTGTTTTTTTTGTGTATCCCAGGCCCCTCATTTTTGTTTGTGCTTTTGTTGCTTGATCTTGTAGCATTAAACCTTTAGGATCTTGCGATTACATCCTGCTTGTCTTGATCCTCACGGCATTACAGGGTTATTCCAAGGTTTATTCTAACATCATCCACTATTATTAAGGCTGTTTTTGTCCATTTTGATGTCACATGACCTCAGTGGGGTTGACTAAGCCTTGTTGAGTAAGCCTTCACAAATATCCATTTAAATTTTTGTAGGCTTAGGAGAGGCTTGTGTCCGTGTTACATAGTCTTACAAATGCTGTCCTACAGTAAAGTGATACCAAAGAATGCAATGTCATTTTTTTATTTACATAGTACCATAGTATTCATTTACAGGTTACTGTATATTTCTGGGTTCATTTGCACAAAGGGGTCGGTATTCGCCCCCATCTGATTTCATGTCACTGGATAAAGGTCAAAAGTGAAGGACACGTTTGCTGACAGGAAGACGCCCCAGTGGACAAACTGTTCCTGGCAGGAGGTTACTGCTGTCCTTCACGCTGCCTCTCCAGCCCAGTCTCTCCAGCAAAGGGTCACCAAATCAGTCTGAGCATCTCGCTGTCCTGTCACTGAAACAGCGCCATGAGATTGTGGGGCTGGATTGAGCTAAAAGAGGAATCGAAGGATGCTTTGGGAGCAGTTTGGTGCAGCTAGTCAAAGGAACAAAAAGTGTGGGAGATTCAACCCTCTCATCGCTTTCTTCATCTAGTAAAAACAACGATAAACACATTACAGCCCAAAATAAATGAACAAACAAATGAATAAATAAAACCAGGCAATAGACGCAAAACTGCTACACAGAAGAGCATCAAGGTGTTTAATCTAAATTCAAAATGGAAAATAAACAACTTCAGGTTAAATAACTAACTAGCTAAATAAACAGATAGATAGAGAGATAGATAGATAGATAGATTTACTCTAAATGTAGTCAGCCAAGCACAGAGGTGCATGCGCAGATAAATAAATAATAAATAACAGCTACCAGTATAGAAAAAAGAGAAGACAAGGATTATCTTGACGTAATGTTCAAGGTGGAACCCTGCAATTTATAAATAGTGCTTCTTCACCCATTGCTATGGTAAGACTAAGCTAATGGTTTAATTTAGGTCCTGGCAGCATTTATACAGACATTTACATGGACTTTCTGACTACAACATGTTTGATTAAACAAGAGAGCAGCATTCTCCTTTCATTATGTGTAAAAATTTCACCATCATTCAGTATGCAATGCAACTGGTCAGTATAGAATTAAAATGTAGCACTTTCATTAGAGTGGCAATAACCTAATTCTGTAATAACCTCCTGTTTGCTGGACATGCGTCTTTAACTGCGTACTGGAGCTGCAAGGCTAATGTAGCCAATAAGCAATGGAAGCTCATGTACCCTTATTAGCATTGTGCAAACTGCATGCATGAATCTTTACAAATTCAAAGCACATAAACAAAGTTACTTAGTAACTCAAGAGTGTGATGATTAAAGGTCATGCAAATTTATGTACATTGGCCGTATTACACCATATGCATCTGTACAGCAACAATATAGAAAACAACAATAAGAACACCAACTTCAAATGCAGCAGGCCTCCAAATAACTGCTCTTGACTAGTCTTCTCCCGTCAAACTAGCAATAGCTGTTTGTGTTGTGGTATTTTTGATCAGTAATTTTGTGTACACACAGATCTCAACCCCAGCCCCCCCCCCCCCGACCACCACCTTTCTGCACGTCCACCACCACAGCCTCTGAGGGCCGTGTTGAGTGAGTGAGCGCCGCAGTTTACCACCCTTCCCTGAATCCACGGAGCCGTCCATTTCTCTCCCTACGAGCTGAATAATTTATCACCTGTCTGCTTGAGCCATCAAGCTCAAAGCCCTAAATAACATCTGTTCAGTGCTGTCCATCCTTCAGCTCCCCGCCAGCTTCATGTTCTCCTCACCGCAGGCCCAGCAGGGCCACAATAACACGGCTACTGAAGTGTTGTTATGCTGTTTTCAGGTCACGGAGGCCAGAGCAGGACCCAGCTGTATTGCACAAACCTTCACATTCTGGCTCTGTAATATAGATGATGCTGCTCTTGTTTAGTCTATACCTTTGATTCATGAAACATATCAAATGTAGTGTATGTTTGATAACACGAAGCTTTTCTATGAGCCCGTATCAAAAATAAAACACAGAAAAAGTGTAGAAATTCCCTGTGAAAAAGTACAAGCCAAGTTCAAGCTGCTTTCTGACTGATTCTTTTAAAAGTCGCCAGTGTATACAATCTATATTGCAGTCCACATTTAATAACCTGCAGTAATTTAATTGCCCCTTCTTATTGAAGAGATGCGGAGTGTTGTTACTGCAAACAGTGTGTGGAAGATGTGTGGATCAGAGGGAAACAACAGCATCCAGGAGAAGAAGAAAGATTGTTGTCTCTGATACTGCCAGCAAAGGAAATTGCACTGCTCACATTGGAGTCTGCACATTAGGGTGGGAGTGGGAGATGTGGGAAAAATGATTAAACATTGTGGTGTTCCTGGCTATCGAAACGCCAATGTATCACTGCAGTCTTCCAAATGAGCCATGACATCCAAAGGAGTGGCTGAAGTTTTCATTTATTCTGGCGTTGCTGAGGCTTTCGGCCTGAATTGAAGAGTCTACTCTTTATTTTATGAAGAAGTCAGCCAATCAGAATAGAGGTCACTTACATGTATTAGTCCAAAGGGCTGTTTAATCCTAAGGGCTAAATGGTCATGTACAAATGAGGACTGTCACAGTCAACGCAGTAAGTTAAACACCACAGTCTTTAACGCATTGGTTTTGATTCTTCTGTAGTAGTCCAGGCTGAAGCCCAGCTGTTTGTATGTTGTTATTACAGAAGCCCTCTTGGTCATAAATAACTTTTAAACAGTTTTTAAAGCAACACCTTCGGCAGACCACTCTGGAAAGCACCCATGGGAGACCTATGGATAAATCAATGAGCAGTGAACTAACAAAAACAGCGAAGTGGAATCCCCAGTTTTTCTAAAGAGCCTCCACTGTAACAAGAATCCACAAGCTGTATGAATGAGAACAAGTGGCTTCAGTCATGGAGGAGTTTAACCATTGACTGTACATATAGATGACCAGTTGGTCACCAACTGGAGATGTCCTTTCCTGTGAGATTTAGCTCCAACCTGCATCTAACAAGATGCCCCCTCCCTCTAGTAGCCTAGTGGGTGAAACACTTGCCTGCAAACCTGATAACCTCAAAGTTGCAGTTCAAACCCCACTTTCTACCACTGTGTCCTTGAGAAAGACACTTAACCCTCAGTTGCTCCAGGGGGACTGTCCCTGTAACTAATGATTGTAAATCGCTCTGGATAAGGTTGTCTGCCAAATGCCACTTTACTTTACACTCCAGCCAATCAGGGGCTTCAGAAGAAGTTCATTAGTCAGAGCAGGTGTTGCAGATTGTGGCTGGAACATGTGCAGAAGTTGTGTCCAAATGTTCACATAGGCGTCTAACAGCTTACTTAAAGGTAAAATCAATGTGTGTTGTCTAAAACATATTTTTCAGAAACTGATGAAAAAGAAAGGTTTCTCTTTTTCTCCAAGGATTGCCACTCACCTCACTGTTTTGTGATATTTAGATATTTTGTGATATTTTTTGTGATGTTTTGAGGATGAGACTTAATGTTTGTAACTTTGCACTCAAACTACCCCATTTGATTTTGTGCTAGTTCTGGTTTGGGTTGAATATTGTTTGGGTCTCTTCCCCTCCTCATTGCTACCAGCCAATCAGCAGTTTCTTGGAATACAGTTCTGCAGATTTAAAGCGTAGTTAAGTGTAGTCACTTCTTTGCCACTGTTGGCCTTTGTGAGCTACACTTACCTATGAACCCCATCCTTGGACGTCTGGAAGCAGATATGATTTTGTCCACGTTTGAAGAAGTGTGAATCAGCCTTAAAATAAAGCAAAGTGGCCATTTTTGTCACACATTAACACACCACAGCACTCAGTGTGTACCGTGTTAAACTGTTCTCTCCATTTAACCCATTCACCAAGTGAAGCAGTGGGCAGCCAGAGACGCAGCGCCCGGGGAGCAGTGTGTGGGGACGGTACCTTGCTCAAGGGTGCCTCAGTGGTGCCACTGGTAGTCCTGGGATTCAAACCAACAACCTTCTGATCGCAGGGACAACCCCTTAACCACCAGGCCACCCTCGCTCTTTGAATCCACCTCTTTCTTGGTTCAGTGCAGCCTCTGTGCCACCTGCTCTGCTGCACTAATAGCTCTCCTCTGGATCGCTTCTTTGACCTTGCTTTCAGCTTCTATTGCATGCCACTCTGCACCCTGGTTGGAGGCCTAAAAGAAAAATTGGCTGCTGATTTTGGCAGCAGTCTTACACAACCTGGGCCCTAAATGCAGTTCCCTTCAGGTGAATGCAGGTTTTGTAGCCGTTAGCATATCAAGATGCTTTAAAATCTGTAAATGTAGCAGCTCAAAGACATACAAACTACCACTGCTTCTTCGGGTCCTCTGCTGGAATGACACTAATGGTGATAAGATCTGTTTGATATTTTGAGAGGTGCAATCCATCACCTGAAAGTGAGGGATGTAATTTCCTTTGCTGGCATTATCAGAGCTGACGATCTTTGTTTTTTCTTCCTGAATGTTGCTGTCTCCCTCTAGTGCATGCACAGCTATAGGCAGACTCATGGAAATGGAATGCAGCAAAAGGCATCATAAATTGTGCAGTGTGAAAGGGAAGGTCATATAGGATTTTTGTTTCCTCAGTTCAGACAGCCTCTACTGTATATACAGTAGCATGCAAATGCATGAGCACTCCTGGTTAATGCATCTTCATGAATCAAATTTAAATATGAGGCCAGATTTGATGTAATTAAATGTAAAATGGAATGAGCAAATATATGGGCACCCTTTCAGTAGGTCCACTAGTATTATTTTTTTTTGTAAGGTCACAGAACTTATTTAACGCAGGTCTTAATCCAAAGAGGTTTAGACAATTCCAAATCATAATAAATTATGTGACCCCTCGAACCTTTCAGGGTGTTGTGAACACTCAACAGTCATGGACTCATATAAGTGACTGACTGAGAATCTAGTACAAAAGAAAACTGACAAAAGAAATAAAGACTATGAAAATATCTAAACACTTCCTGCTTATAATTTTCACTGTCTGAAACGTCTCAAAGAAATAGAAGTTAAAGGGAACTGTCAATGTCACAACAAGATCTGAAAGACTAAGAAAAATTTTAAATTCTGTATATAGGCTGATCATGGAAGCAAACCCCCCACATCACTCCCACAGACCTATAGGAAGATTCGGCTGGAATGGTGATGCACTGGCCAACTGTGTAGTGATGGTGCACAAACGTTGTCCATGTGAACGGACAGAGAAGGTAAACATAACTGTGATCTCATCACAAAAGTCAGTGTCTGAAGTATGAAACACTTTGATAAACCAGAGGCATTCAGAATCGATTGCTGTGGTCTCAGTCACCAAAGAGGAGAAAAAGGAAGAGAAGCATGTGAACAGAACAAGACCTTCCTTTTAAGCATGAGGGTAAATCTGTTGAACTTTGGGGGTGTGTGGCAGCCAGAAGAGCAGGAAATGTTGATAGGATAGAGAAAATAAATATATTAATACTAAAAACAAAACACTAAATATCACCAAAAAGCTAAAGTCCCACAGTCAGTGAAGACACTGAAGAAGAAAAGAGATGGGATATTACAACAAGACACCCAAAACCTACGTCAAAATCATCCTTCAATTATTTCAGGATTTCATATGGCCTTCACCGTCTCCAGACTTGAATATTATTGAAAATCTGTTATTAGATCTTAAACGTGCAGCGCATGCCAGGTGGCCTATGAACATTTCTGAACTGAAATTGTTCTGCAAAGAAATATGGACTAAGAGCAGGGCTGTTAGCTGGCTAAAAGAGATGTTTGGAGGCTGTCGCTCCTGCTGAGTACTGACCGAAAAGAGGACTACATTTTATATTTATATTTTATTCAAAAAATAATTGTACATTAAAATTTGCAGAAATATGATGCATCTAAGTTCCATGCAGATGTGGTGTTAACCTCTTTTCATTTAGAAAATCAACAAAATGTGTCAGTGCATGCACTCCACACAAGGAACAAAAGAAAATTGCTCTCAGTGAGGAAACTGTAAACAATCTATTTAGGCCCAATAAGACATCCCAGTGTGCACAAAAATGTACAATATACTGTATGATTACTTGCCTTGCTTAATGTTGCACTGGCACTACATGAAGTTTTAAATTATTTTCCACTCTCTGCTGTCTTTCTATTCAAGCTCTCGGATAAGATTTGTTGTCATGAGCTTTTCATGATGATGAGCCACTGCAGCTAATTTAATGCTGGTGTTAATTTGAGCCTCATACAGCTCCTTCCTTAATGGCACAGAGACATCCTCCTCTTTTTAGTGGAATCAGAGCAGGGCTGGAATTAGATCAGCTGCCCCATGGGCCGCCTGCAGTCAGGAGAAACCCAGTGTCCTCTGCTGCCAAACACTGCCCGTCCCCATGTCCTCTCACAAACCCACAGAGCGACAGTCGTGCTCAGAATCACTGAGCAGTCACGCCCTGACGGGACTAATAATAATATAACGCCTGCCTTATAAATAACCCCAACCTTTTCACCACAAGTCATTGAGTCAGTGCACAGATAGCCGCTAGTCCTGTTTGTTCCTCTTTTCTTTTGTTATAATTATGTTCTAATCAGGGGCGGATCTACCAGGGTGGCATAGGGTGGCAAATGCCACCCTAAAAGAAAGCCTTGCCACCCCTGCTGCCACC
>JBBPCZ010149492.1:0-18993 GCA_037974445.1 Brycinus macrolepidotus | reverse complement strand
GGGCAGGAAGGCTTCATCCCAAATAACGTCCTGAAGTCCAACGAGAGTGAGGAGAGGCAGGTAACCACAAACAGACACACACACACACACACACACACACACACATATATACACACACGTCTGGGTGTCATGTGGTCTCTCTGGCTCCTGCAGGTGAACAGTAATCCGGTGCTGAACAGGAAGTCGAAGCCAGAGGAGGTGCAGGCCTGGCTGGAGTACAAGGGCTTCAGCAAAATGTGAGAACATTTAGAGAACCTTTAAAGAAGCTCTCAGCCTTGTGTGTCAAGACTTGAGTCCCTCATTTCTTCATATTTTGCTTTGAATCACCTTGCTGGTGCATAAATATTATTTTCTGCCTATTTTCGACTATCTGGACCTGTTTCTTCACTGGTTCAGGACTTAAGTTAGATGTGCTTTGTTCTGCTTGAATGATACATAAGTCACTGTGTGTCTTAACAAACAAAAACATTCCTCTGAAACTGGTCAGGTTCAGGGACTGGACAGAAAATGAAAGTCTTTGAAAGTCCTGGAGAACTGTTCCTGCACTGTTTCTGCACAGTACCGCAGAAAATATTAGACAGTAATGCAGAACAGAAGCGATTTGACTGGTGGTCTCATGCATTCAGAGCCCCCAGTGTGTGTGGAGTTGACAGTATTGTGTGTGTGTGTGTGTGTGTATGCGACGTGTGGTGTGTATGTGTAGTACGGTGCGGTGTCTGGGGGGTCTCAGTGGGCCGATGCTGTTGGGGATGAGCAGAGAAGAACTGAAGGTTGTGTGTCCAGAGGAAGGAGGACGAGTTTATTACCAACTACAAAACATTAAATCAGCACTCGCCGTGAGTATATATACACACACACACACACACACACACACATACTACACACGCTGTATACATATACACACACACACTACACACGCTATATACATATACACACACATACACATATACACACACACACACACACACACTATACACACACACACTATACACACTGCACACACACTATATACACACATACACACACTACACATACTATATACACACATACACAGATACACACAATACATACATATACTATACACACACTATACATACACACACTATATACACACATACACACTATACAGTGTATACACACATACTATATATGCACACATACACTATGCACACCCACACAAAAACACAAACTCTACACACACACACACACACACTATACACAGATACACACAATACACACACATACTATACACACACTGTATACAGATACACCAACACACACAATACACATACACACACAATACACACTCAGATACACACACACAATACCCCTCCACTCACACAAACACTACACACACACATACTAAATAAACCCATACATGTACAGTGCACTCAGTGTTGAATATGTGTGTGTGTGTGTGTGTGTGTATGTGTGCAGATGGCCAGAGAGGTGAGTCCGCTGATCTGAGGACACCTGAGTGATGAACACACACACAGCCAGTAGTGCAGTACATGCTAAGAGCTGGATCACCTGTATCCAGGTGTGTCCAGGCGTGTACAGGTGTGTTCAGGTGAAGCTGGTCTGAATGACCTGAATGCGAATCTTCAGCCTCTGACCTCCCAGTGACATCATCCTTCACAACGCCAACATCACTGATGCAAATGCATCTGTATGTAATCAGTGAGAGCACTGTGAGAGCATGTGTTTTCATGTAAATCCAGACACGGCAGATTTAAATATATACACATGAAACTAATGAGCCTTTAAATGAGCACTTCTTCAAAACCCCTTTTTACAGCTCTCAGTAAGTCATACTGTGTCCTAATCCACGTTCACAAGTCTGATCCACCGTAAAGAAGAGGTAGATGTGGTTTGAGGGTCCAGAGAAGTTTTGGGTTTGTCTTTACAGTAAAAGGTTTGGGTGACTATTGACTTCTAGTGTTAGCAATGTTATCCTTGTAGCTTCAGTTCTGAACTAAAGAACATAAATTTTGACCCAAACACATCTCGACTGAACTGGGGTCAGTGGTGTGGAGGGTTGGTGATGCAGAGGGGTCAGTGGTGTGGAGGGTCGGTGGAGCTCTGTGGACGTCTGGGGTTTTGATGAACTGGTCCTTTAATTCACTGTACGAGTGTAAATATACACACATACACACGCACGCTCACGCTCACGCGTGAACAAACACACAGACGCCACAGTTGGTTTGTCCACATGTCAGTGGTGTTGCTGTGTTGGAAAGGTCAGATCAGTGCTCTGTCCAGTTCCTGAAGAACATGGCACCGGGACGGGGACCGGAGGACAGACCAGACCAGACCAAACCAGAGTGGAGTGGAGTGGAGTGATGGACATTCTCACACACACTGTCCTCACGTCCCGTAGTTTAGGTCTTGTCTGGTCCGGTCTAGTCACCATGCGGCAGCTCTGCTGGTCTCTGAAGTGTTTTAGAAAAACAGTGTCATGTGAAATCCAGGATTAAATAATGGTAGATGTGCAGAGACATCCGACAACGAAAGAAAAGCTACAAGGACATTTAGGATGATTAATCAAGACAAAACCAGGACAAAATCAGGACACAATTTGGGCCTCTCCAGACACATCGCCCTACAGAGAACCTGTGTGTGTGTGATGGGGTGGATTATTTATTTATAATCAGTCTGGCTCCTCTCCTTTTCTGGTCATGTATGAATGATGGATAATAAAACAGATGAATCGAAATGTTTAACAGCTGTTTTATTATTGATATAAAAGGTGAAGATGAAGAGAATGTTGAACTTGCAGAACCCAGGAGGGACCCTGCTGCACAATGAGGCCACAAGGGCAGCGACACAAATCATACACACCAAACATATCAAATCAAACATAAAACAGATCAATCAATCAGAGATCAACAAACATGAGTGTGTGAGAACAGCGAGTAAATGCAGCATCCCACTCATCCCACTCTCTCCACTCATCTCACTCTCTCCACTCATCTCACTCTCTCCACTCATCTCACCATCCCACTCTCTCCACTCATCTCGCCATCCCACTCTCTCCACTCATCTCGCCATCCCACTCTCTCCATTAATCTCACCATCCCACTCTCTCCATTCATCTCACCATTCCACTCTCTCCATTCATCTCACCATCCCACTCTCTCCATTCATCTCACCATCCCACTCTCTCCATTCATCTCACCATCCCACTCTCTCCATCTTACCATCCCACTCTCTCCATTCATCTCGCCATCCCAGTCTCTCCATTCATCTCACCATCCCACTCTCTCCATTCATCTCACCATCCCACTCTCTCCACTCATCTCGCCATCCCACTCTCTCCATTCATCTCGCCATCCCACTCTCTCCATTCATCTCACCATCCCACTCTCTCCATTCATCTCACCATTCCACCATCCCACACTCCACTCATCCCACTCTCTCTACTCATCTCACCATCCCACTCTCTTCACTCATCCCACAAACATAAGTAAACTGAAGTCGTCTGATAAAAACTCATTTTCACTTTTCTGATTAAAAAAACATAATAAAATAAAAACTTAAAAAAAGTGATGATCTTCACTAATCAGGACGCCTCAACACTTCAGACAACAGGAGGAATGTAAACTTCCTTCCCTCCACTGTGTGTGGTGTGCTGTGTGTGACTCATATTTTATCTTCAATGATGAACTTCATGTAAAAATGTTTCTGTGGCTTTAAAATACTACACACAACCCACGACTCACTGCACACACCACACACACAGACACAAACACACACACACACACACCCAATACACCCCCATCCAAACACACCTTAGCCCAACAGCCAGCTCTGTGCCATAAAGCCTATCCTCTAGAATCCTATCCTGCACACTACTAACAAATGAGATGATCCTCATAAACCCCAGACCACTGATCTCAAACCTGAATAGAACCTGTATCCATATAAACCAACACCACAACCCGAGATACCATACACTGCCCAGAGGGATGTTCCTGCCAGGTTCCCACCCGGTTGCTGCTCAGTTCCGGGGCCACACTGTTCTTCTTTCAGCACAACTGATTCAACTAATCAGATTGTTAACAACCCCAAAACCCCCCACTGTGTGCCGGGAAAGGTAATGTGTCTCCAGGACCAGGGAGAACCTACAGAACCATCCTGCTCCCAATCCAACAGCTGTCCAGCAGGTGGTCTACACAGTTTACCCTGAAGCAGGTGGGTCTTCCACCCTGCAGAGCTTAGGTAGAACTGGAACCCCAGTACTGGGATCCCCTGCTCTAGAGGGCTGCCATCTTATAAACCTACACCCTACACCCCACAGCTTTCAGCCTGGACCCCACAGTTTACAGCCTGGATCCTACAGCCTACAGCCTGGACCCCACAGTTTACAGCCTGGATCCTACAGCCTACAGCCTGAACCCCACAGCTTACAGCCTGGACCCTACAGCTTACAGCCTGGACCCTACAGTCTACAGCCTGGACCCCAAAGCCTACAACCTGGACATTACAGCCTACAGCCTGGACTTCACAGGCCACAACCTAGACCCTACAGCGTACAGCCTACAGCCTCGACCCTATTACCTTGCAGTCTACAGCCTACAGCCTACAGCCTGGACCCTACAGCTTACATCCTACAGCCTGGACCCTACAGGCTACATCCTACAGCCTACAGCCTACAGCCTCGACCCTACAGCTTACATCCTACAATCTGGATCCTACAGCCTACATCCTACATCCTACAGCCTGGACCCTACAGCCTACATCCTACAGCCTGGACCACACAGCCAACAGTCTGGATCTGTACTCTGGACCTTACAGTCTGTACCTTAGATCCTACACCCTACAGTCTAGAGCCCTCAGCCTAACCCTAAATCTCTTGTGTGTAAAGCTGTGCTGTTGTGTACCTTCACTTGACTACACACACACACACACACACACACACACATATTTTCCACACACAAATAAGCAGCTGCGTTTAAACAGTCACAGTGTCAAACACAAACACAGTGTGTGTGTGTGCGTGTGTGCACAATAAAGAATGTGAGGGAAATTCATCAGAGATTCCGATCTTCACATTTGGAGTCAGTTGTAAACAGTCTATTTTCTGTGTCTGCTACTAGTTGACAAAAACACATAATAATTCTAAAACAACGATAATAATAACAATAATATCAATAATAATAGTAATCAAAATAATTGAATTACTCAAAGCTTGATGTTTCTTCATACAGGTGAGACTATATAATGAGAAAAGATGACACACACAGGGAAATGTTTGTACCAGAAGTAGATCAGATGCAGGGGAAACACTATGTGTAAGGCAGTCTACATACACCTCTCAGACTAGCTCATGACAGTGTGTGTGTGTGTGTGTGGATACAAAAGGAATATGGTTGTGTTTTTGTTTTTCATAAGGCAGCAAGACTCTTAGACGAACAGAAGAAACGTCTATATATATATATGTGTGTGTGTGTGTCAGTGTGAGTGTATGTGTGTGTATGAGTGTGTGTTTAGAACGGTAGGGTGTTCTCCAGGCCGTGTGTGTGGACAATGTGTTTGTGTGTGCGTGTGTGTGAGACTGTGTGTTTAGGAGGGTACGGTGTCCTCCAGGCCGTGTGTGTAGATGGTGTGTGTGCGTGTGTGTGTGTTTAGGAGGGTAGGGTGTTCTCCAGGCTGTGTGTGTGGACGGCGTGGATGATGAGCTGCAGCTCCTCACACAGCGTCTCATGTCGGAAGGCTACCCGGATGTCCGGAACGTTCGAGCGGCGAATGTCGTTCCCCTCCGGCCCTTCGCGAGAGTATCCAGGACCCAACCAGTAACTTTTCACCTGTGGATCCAGAACTAAAGCACCTCAGCACAGGCTGAAGAGAACATTGCTCAGCATAATTGTGTGTGTGTGTGTGTGTGTGTGTGTGTGTGTGTATTACCTTGTGAGAGAAGCCGCTCATCAGGACACTGTTTCTGGCCAACTCACACATGTCACAAGAACTGAGCTTCCAGACCTGGGCTGCTATACTGTACTCCTCCATCAGGGGTTCCTACACACACACACACACACACACCCACACACACACACACACACACACACACACACACAAACACACACACACACACATACATGCGCGCGCACACACACGCACACACATATACAGCCATGGAAAAAAATGAGACCACTTTTCCCTTATTTTCTGTTCACTGTTTGTACAATTTGTGGCAGTGTGTGTGTGCAAAATGCACAGGTTGCTATTCTTTTATGAACTATTGTGTTTGTATAGCAGCTGTTCTGTGTGCTGTATTCCAGCAGCTTCACTCCTGATTCAGTTTCTGATGAGATGAAACAGAGCTCACACATGCAAACACACTGCACTTAACATCACTATTTTAATTGTTGCAATTGTAAAATAATGTAAGAGTGTAGTTTAACATTTCCAAGGTATAATAAATTATTTATATGTATTATTTTTTAATTTTCTCCAAATATTTTTTTGTTTGGAATTTTGAATCAAGTGTGGTCAGTAGTATATAAAACAATAGCGACACGCACATTTTACACAGACACACTCCCACAAATTACAAAAGCAATAACCAGAAAAAAAAATGATGCAGTCTCTTATTTTTTTTCCATGGCTGTATATATATATATGCACACACATACACATAGGGTGGTAGTAGCCTAGTGGGTAAAACACTTGCCTATGAACCCTATTACCATAAAGTTGCAGGTTCAAACCCCACTTTCTACCATCGTGTCCTTGAACAAGACACTTAACCCTCAGTTGCTCCAGGGGGACTGTCCCAGTAACTAATGATTATAAGTAGCTCTGAATAAGGGCGTCTGCCAAATGCCCCCTTTACCTCTGGATAAGGGTGTCTGCCAAATGCCACATACACATAAAATAAACAACAGGTGGTCTTGTACAGGAGATCTTTGCTGGTCCTCAGGAGAACTTGGATCATCTGGGGGTCCATGAGGACCACTGATCTACTCAGAGTGCTGGGTAAGGGGCAGCATGTGTATGTGTGTGTGTTACCTTGGTAAAGTGGAACTGCAGTGGGTCATCAGTGGACAGCGACACCATGAGTCCGCGGGACAGGTACTCCGGCAGAGGGTTTCTATGGTAGCTGAGGAACAGGCTGTTGTTGCTAAGCGGAGACATGGCGATGCCGACCTGGGCAAGATAGTACAGGTACTGCAGAACCGGGGCCTGGACAATCCAGAGAGAACACAAAGAACATAGAACACAGAGAAGAACACAGAGGAGAACACAGAAAAGCACACAGAAAACACAGAGAGCACAGAGAGGAGAACACAGATGAGAAACAAGGTTTATTTACTCTACAGCTACTCTACTGAACTTCTCCCTCTACTGAGCACATACACACACACACTCTCTCACACATACAAACGCATTCACACACACACACCTATTTCTGGAAAAATACACTGTCTCTCTGAGTCCAGGACACTGGACTGATGGTTCTTCACAAAAGTGACAGCTGACTTCTAGTGTTGGTGACGTTAGTGTTAACCTCGTAGCTAGTAGTGTGGAGGGTCAGTGGGATGGTGTGGAGGGTCATTGGTGTGAAGGGTCAGTGGTGCAGAGGGTCAGTGGGACATGGTGGATGGTCAGTGGTGTGGAGGCTCTGTGGTGCAGAGGGTCAGTGGGACATGGTGGAGGGTCAGTGGTGCAGAGGGTCAGATGTGCAGAGGGTCAGCAGAACGTGGTGGACAGTCAGTGGTGCGGAGGGTCAATGTGGAGGGTCAGTGACGTGGAGGGTCAGTGGTGTGGATGGTCCATGGTGTGGAGGGTCAGTGGGATGCGGTGGAAGGTTAGTGGTGCAGGAGGTTTGTGGTGCGGAGGGTCAGTGGGATGCGGTGGAGGGTAAGTGGTGTGGAGGGTCAGTGGTACAGAGGATCGATGGCGTGCAGGGTCAGTGGTGTGGAGGGTCAAAGTCCTGGACCCAGAGACCATCCTGCATCTGATCTACAGCCAACAGAGAACCCAGCAGCAGAACCCACCACCACCCAGGCCAGATACAGATGTGTGTGTCTGTGTATGTGTGTGTGTGTGTGTACCTTCCTCAGCAGCAGTCCATGTGAAATGTTGGCTGACAGCATAAATCCAGACACCAGGTGATGAATAGGCCCCGCCTCCCCACAGTGAGGTCGCAGTACAAAGGTGTTTAGGCCCCGCCTCCTGCAGAGGGTCCCAAACACAATACTTCATCTCAACTGTTTTAACTGTGTCAATCATTTTAACCATTTAAACAATTTTGACTGCTTTAACTGTTTTAACTCTTTGAACCATTTGAACTGTTTTAACTCCTTTAAGCATTTACAGCTTAACATTACGAAGACAAAGAAACTGGTAGTGGACTAGGAAGCAGAATCCTCAGAGGGACTGATGTCGAGGTGGCTGAAGACAGGTACAATGGTGTACACATAGACAACAAACTGTTTAATCTGTGAATTGACTGAATGTTACTGAATGTTAATCTCATTTCCATATTATCTGCTGCTATTATATTACATTTATTTTTATTGCATTAACACTAAGCCACTTTCTTAAGCCATTTTGCACTACTGATTTGCTGATACAGCACACTAAATCTTACACACAGCAACGTCAGTGCTATACTATTATTTGTTACACTAATGTTCTTGTCACTGTGTTGCACTATTGTTTATCACTCTATTTTTTCTATTATCTTATCTTTTATTCTTTCCTGTTGCACTGAGCATGCTAATTTCCCTTGGGATAAATAAAGTTATTTCTTATCTTATCTTATCTTATAAAAGTTTTAGCTGCTTTAACCATTTAAACAGTTTTAACTGCTTTAACTATTTTACCAGTTTAAATGCTTTAGAGGCAGAATTCAGTGAACAGTCTAGAGCTCCAGCTGTTCTGCTACACCATAATTATTACATTCATCTCTATCTTCACATTATTAATCACATAATGTTACAATTGCATCTGATTATCATTTAGTGACTTTAGTGTGTGTGTGTGTGTGTGTGTGTGTGTGTGTGTGTGTACATGTGTGTGAGTGTATGTTTAAGTGTGTGTTTGCGTGTGCGTACCTGTGCAGGTGGCTGAGTACAGTCATACTGGTGTAGCTGTAGTAAAGGTAATAAGAGTGTGTGTATGTATAGGAGTTTATTGTGGGTGTGTGTGTATATACAGCTCTGGAAAAAAATAAGAGACCACTGCAGTTTATTTTGAAATCAGGATCTCTGTGAGTATGACAACCATTCCATGCCAGTGTCTGTTGAATTCCTACACAAGCACCTCATTCTGCTTTATGAGGTACTGATTAGTGATCACCTGAATCAAATCTTATTTAATGAGGAAAAGGATAAAAAAACACTGCTGTAATCAACACTCTCCTCTTGCAATGTGACCAGCTGGATGGCAAAACACTACTAGAAGTACGCCAAAGGTAATTATTGCCATTTTGTTCGAGTGAGCAAGAGATTTGTTTTCTTTGAATTATTAAAGTTCTGTAAACACTGCATCATTTCTCTTATTTTGATGTATTGTCATTTCCTTAAAAAATTATGCTTTAAAGAACATTATTTTTATTTGGAAATTAGGAGAAATATTGCCAGCAGTTCTTAAAAACTAAACAAAGCTGTTCAGTTCAATACTTGTACCTATAAAAGACAAAACCTGAGAAACTGAACATTTTTGCAGTGGTCTCTTATTTTTTTCCAGAGCTGTATGTGTGTGTGTACCTGCGTGGGTGGTTGAGTACAGTCATGTTGGCGTAGGTGTAGTAAAGGTAATAAGAGTGTGTATGTGTGTATGAGTGTATATATATATGTGTGTGTGTACATATATATTTGTGTGTGTGTGAGTGTGTGTGTGCGTGTGCGCGTACCTGCGCAGGTGGTTGAGTATGGTCATGTTGGCATAGGTGTAGTAAAGGTAATAAGAGTGTGTATGTGTATATATATGTGTGTGTATATATATATTTGTGTGTGTGTGTATATATATATTTGTGTGTGTGTGTGTGTGTGTGTACCTGCGCAGGTGGTTGAGTACGGTCATGTTGGCGTAGGTGTAGTAAAGGTAATAAGAGTAGGGTGGATTGTCCTCCTCGGTCCAGTGTTCCGGCAGTGGACTGTCCAGACTAAAGACATGATGCTCCGGCTTTGATTCATCATCCACACTGTCAAAGCCCACCACCTAAACACACACACACACACACATTTTTAATAATTATATATATATATATATATATCTACATACACTCTCACACACACACACACACACACACACACACACTCACACACATACACATCTTTAATTGTTTTTGTCTCGTTATGTCTGACTTATCTGTCCTCAACAGCAGCAAAAGACGTAAAACAGTCATATAAGCGGTCCCAATTACTTTTTTTCAGGGATCGATGGTTGGATTACCCTTTTAATAGTCTATCCTTCCAGACATACTACAGTTCCCTGAGTTTTCCGGAACAGGGAAAGAAAGCAGAAGCGGGGGAAGTGGAAAGCCAACCCCTAAAGACCAGCCCTGCTGAGTCTTTTTCTAGCCAACTCCACATATAAAATGAACGAGCTGAGACTTTGGATTACCTCACACAATCTCAACAGCTGTGTGATGGTCATTACTGAGACTTGGCTGAACAGCCTCATTCCTGACACCGCTATCCAACCCGCTGGCTGCACTGTCTACCAAGCGGACAGAACGGGGGAGTTCGTGTAGGCCTATGCATCTACACTAACGACAGTTGGTGTACAAACACTCTCATTGTCAACAAACATTGCTCAGTGAACTTAAAATTCTTAATGTTAAAGTGCCGTCCATTTTAACAATCCTGGCTGTATATGTGACCCGCCCAACCACAAGAAGTCTGCAGTGAAGTGCCTGGATGCTCTAACAGCCATAATCATGAAGTGTTTTGGGAGAATGGTGCTTTCACATTTCAGATCGATCATCCCTCTAAACCTGGACAGACACCAGTTTGCCTCCTGAGCAAATCACTCTACAGAGAATGCCATCTTAATTGCACTCCACACAGCTCTGTCCCACTTGGAAAAACCAAATACCTATGTGAGGATGTTATTTGTAGACTACAGTTCCGCATTTAACACCATTATCCCTGACAAACTGACAAGCAAACTGAGAAACCTATGCCTGGACACTTCTCTCTGCTCCTGGGTGTTGGATTTCCTCCCTAACAGACCACAGAGAGTCAGAATTGACGACACCACACTTGTTGGACTAATCTCTGACGACGATGAATCAGCCTACAGGACTGAGGCGGCATGTCTTGCTGAGTGGTGCTACAACAACAATTTGGTCCTAAACACCAGCAAGACAAAGGAGATCATTGTAGACAAAAGACAAAGAACGCCTCCCCTTCACATCCTTGGCGATGCTGTGGAATGTGTGGAGAGCCTTAAGTTTCTTGGAGTCTACATAACAAAGGACCTCACCTGGTCTCCTAACACCTCTCACTTGGTGAGAAAAGCCCAACAATGTCTGCATTTCCTCAGGAACCTGAGACAGGCCCATCTACCTCAGCACCTCTTGATCAATTTCTACCGCAGCGCAGTTGAGAGTATCCTGTCCTACAGCCTACTCTCTTACTCTTACTTATATACAGACACACACATAAATACACACGTACGCACACACACATACCCACACACATTATTTCGGTGCAGAAATGGATTCAGGAGAACAGTATTAAACCCCAGAGCAGCGGTGAACATCATCACCAGCAGGGGGCCCGAATGCTGCATGAAAAATCTCTACGCTGAGTGTGTGTGTACTTGTGTATATTTTGTATGTGTATATGAGAACAGTGTGTTTGTATAGTGTGAATAGTGTTTGTGTGTGTTTGTATATTGTGTGTATAGTGTGAATAGTGTGTATATGTATTGTGTGTGTGTATATAAAATGTTTGTGTGTATAGTGTGGTGTGTGTATGTGTTTAGTGTGTGTGTGTGTGGTGTGTATGTTTAGTATGTGTGGTGTTTTTAGTGTGTAGTGTATGTATATATGTATAATGTGCATGTGTATGGTGTATAGTGTGTGTATAGTGTTTTTGTGTAGCGTATGTGTACTGTGTATATTGTGTATGTGTGTAGTGTGCATGTTTAGTGTTTGTGTGTGTGTGGTGTTTATAGTGTGTAGTGTGTGTATAGTGTGCACATACAGTTTGTGTGTGAATGTATAATGTGTGTGTGTCCAGTGTATAGTATATGTGGTGTGTGTGTAGTGTGTATATTTAGTGTGTGTATGATGTTTATAGTGTTGAGTGTGTGTACAGTGTGTATGTACAATCTGTGTGTATGTATATAGTGTGTATATGTACAAACAGTATACAGTGCGTGTATGTTTGTACAGTGTACAGTGTGTGTAGTGTATGTATAGTGTGTGTGTGTAGTGTATGTATGTATGGTGTATAGTGTGTATGTTTGTATGCAGTGTATTGTGTATGTGTATAGTGTGTGTTTGTGGGTGTGTTTGTGTTGTGTGTGTATAATTTGTGTGTATAGTCTGTGTGTGCAGTGTGTATGTGTAGTATGTGTATGAGTGTGTAGTGTTAAGTATAATGTGTGTGTGTGTGTTCTGAACTGACGTGCTGCAGGAACAGGTGAAGCTCCGGGTGGCTGCTTGGATTCACCGTCACCTCAAACAGAGGCAGGAAGACGTTCTCCAACATCTGCTGGAAACTCATCAACTGCTTCTTACTGCGGTAAACATCACTGAGAGAGAGAGACAGAGAGAGAGAGAGAGAGAGAGAGACATCATTGAATAATAAAAAAAGAAATAGGACAGACATATCAGAGAGAGAGAGAGACAGACACATCACTGAGAGAGAAAAAGAGAGACATCATTGGGAGACAGAGAGAGAGAGACAGACATCACTAAGAGAGACATTACTGAGAAAGAGAAAAAAGAGAGAGAGAGAGAGAGTGAGAGAGAGAGACACACACACAGAGTCACATCACTGAGAGACAGACACATCACTGAAAGAGAGACATCACTGAGAGACAGACACATCACTGAAAGAGAGATGAGCCTGTATGAGCCAGCTGACGTTGTGTGAGTAGACGGTGTGTGTGTGGGTGTGGGTGTGTGAGTGTGAGTGTGTGTGTGGTGTGTCTGTATTTACTATAGTCGGGGGGTCTGTATGAGCCAGCGGACGTTATGCGAGTAGACAGAGTGTGTCGTCGCCCACTGAGCCAGTGTGTCCCATTCGTCCCGTGAACGTCCGTAGATGGACAGACGAAGTTCAGCATTCTGATATTTACTTTCCTCAAGATCAGACATGACCTCCTACACACAAACACACACACACACACACACACACACTTTGGTTTAGGGTTAGAAACTGCTGCACCTTCAATAAACATAAAACCCATCAGTGTATCAGCCATGCGATGAGCATGTGTCTGTGAGTGTGTGTGTGATGGTGTATGTGTTTACATGTGTTTGTATATGTAAATGTATATATGTGTTTATGTGTGTATCTGTCTGTGTGTCTGTGAATGTGTGTGTGTGTGTGTGTGTCTGTGAATGTGTGTGTGTGTATTTGTGTCTGTGTGTATGTGTGTATATCTGCATGTGTGTGTGTGTATTTGTGTTTGTGTGTGTATGTGTTTGTGTGTATGCGTATTTGTATGTATGTGAATGTATGTGTGTCTGTGTGTGTGTGTGTATGTATGTGTATATGTGTGTATATGTGTGTGTATATGAGTGAATGGAAGTGTGTATATGTGAAAGTGTATGTGTGTGTATATGTCTATTTATGTGTGTGTCATTTGTGTGTTTGTGTGTGTATATGTGTGTGTGTGTGTGTGTGTGAAAGAGACCTTAATGATGTGGGCAAAATATTTTCCGTGGATGTGATTGTCTGTTTTGATGAAAATCTCACGCAGGATTGACTCTCCGATCGGGTTGTATTTGGAGTTAAACTTGTCAAAGCGATGGAACGTGTTCCGGTCCTAAAAGAGGAGCATGCGCACACACACACACACACATACACACACACGCACTTTTTTAGAAGTCCATACTTCTCCTGTCTCCCTAGAGAGTGTGTAAAAATGTGTGTACCGCGTGCATGTCCAGTGTGTCCACGCTGAGGTCGTAGGCCGTCAGGTTCATGTTCTCAAACACCTCCATGAGCGTTTGGCCACGCCCCCCCTCCAGGTGCACAATCTCGCCTGAGTTCTTCTTCATCGCCCGCTTGATGAAGCGCAGCAGGTGCTTCTGGTTCATGCAAGATGAGGCGTGGATGTGTGTGTCCACCTGGGGGTCACAGAGAGGTTCATCAAACATAGTGTTTAATGCACTCACCGTCGGACCTCCACAACCAGAACCCTTTCATTAGACAACCGTCTCACTCAAACACAGAAACATGACAAAAATTTATACAAACTAGATTAAAAAATATAATATACACTGCAAAATAAACGAGCCATCTACATCGCAGCTAGATATATCACTTATTGGGGATCCATAGTGTAAGCAGGTTTCAGTCAGTTCTAGATAAGTCACTGTCTTTAGAGCTGTAGTGTAAGCAGGCTTCAGTTGGTTCTAGATAACTCACTGTTCATAATTAGTTCTAGATAAATCACTGACCACAGAGCCATAGCCCAAGGTTTCAGTAAGCTCTAGGTAGATCACTGATCGTACAGCCATTTTGTAAGCAGTTTTTCTGTGGCTGTAAATCCGGTTCTGTTCTAAGATGAGTTAATGTCTCATACAGCTTCAAATGGATCATACAGATTCTCTTAAATGCTCATTTATTGGTGTAGATGTTCTTGTGCAGAATGTACAAGTGTGTGTGTGTGTGTGTGCGTGTGTGTGTGTGTGTGTGTGTGTGTACCTTGCGGATGTTGTAGAAGTCTCTGTGAGGGACCTTCTTCTGTGCTGCAAGTTCCTTCATCTCGTTCAGCAGGATGTGCATCTGGAACTTGGAGCTGAGGTACTGCAGCCTCCGGTAACAGAACGACTTCCTGCAGCAACAAGACCGGGTTAACACCACACCAACACTCAACCTGTTGCAGCCCACAAAAACACCTGTCCTGTCACAACCTGCATCGGCACCCGACTCACCATGGTCTGCACCGACACCCGACCAGCCACAGCCCACTCCGACATCCACCCCATCATGGACCGCACCAACACTCACCCCATCACAGCTCTCAAAAACACCCACCCCACCATGGACCGCACCAACACTCACCCCATCACAGCTCTCAAAAACACCCGCCCCACCATGGCCCGCACTGACACCCGACCTGTCGCAGCCCACATCAACACCTGCACACAGCCTGCAACAACACACTCTGCCACGGCCCGCACACCAACACCCGCGCCGCCACATCCTGCATCGTTCCTGCTCACCGTCCCCACATTGTCCTGCGCTTCATTCTGTGGTGTGTGTAGTGTTTAACCCAGTATGAATCTGCATTGTGTGTAGCGTTTAGTTCAGTATGAATCTGCAGTGTGTGCACCGTCTAATCCAGTATGAATCTGAAGTGAGATCTTACACTGGGCCGTTGATGATGAGAGCCATCATTACATTCATATCAGCAACAAACTCCTGCAAGTTTTGGTACGGCAGGTCCAGTTCTGTAGTCCTGCATATAGAACACACACACACACACACACACACACACACACCCACCCAAATAGACACACAGAGACACACGCGCACACACACAAACACACAAAAAGACACAGACACACACACACAATCTGTATATTTTATGTAACGTTGATATTGCTTAAGGTACATAAACAGCTACATGTTTTTACAGAAATTACAGATACAGGTACAGAAAATAAAGAAGTAAAAAAAAAAGACTTCCTCACTCCCTTCCTCACCCATCCACCCACTTCCTCTCTCACTCGTTCACCCACTCACTCATCCACTCTCCCCTCTCTCTCACTCCCTCACCTACTCACTCATCCACTCCCCCCTCTCACTCACTTGTCCAAGGGGCTGTGTTTGGTGTAAACGTGAACAACTCCATCCAACATCCTGCAGGTGTAGCCCAGATCTGGAGGCAGATTTTTGAGGTTCTGCCCCTCATATGGGTGAATCTCACAGACAGGGGGGTGTACAGGGGCATCTGCACACACACATGCACACGAACAAAGCAGTCATTAGAGAACAGAGAAATGTGGTAAAAACACATGTATCCAATGTAGTTTTTTCCCAAACTGTGTGAAGTTTTACAGTGGAGTTACGAGGTTCATGTCGCTAATAAGTAATGAATATTTATACCCGACTAGTTAGCATGGTGCTAACTGCATCACTAAATCATCACACACTCGCCTCACGGTGAGACTTGCTTATGTGGTTTCTAACACTGGTAACAGGAAATCAGGTTGCTTTTTGCCAGTGTGGAACTATGTATATGATAAAAATAACTTTGTTAAATTAATCACCAAAGCAATCTTTTATAGTAGGATGATGCTTGAATGCAACATATATATATATATATGTGTGTGTGTGTGTGTGTGTGTGTATGCATTGTGTGTATGCATTGTGTGTGTGTTTACCTGCATCCACAGGTGTCTCAGGCTCTGTCCCTTGTGGGCTGAGGTGTAGCGGGCGGTCGGAAAGAGCCTGCAGCAGGCGGGCAGTGGTACTGCAAAAACCCTGAAGCGACTCGGACATGTACTTCTCTCGGATAAACAAAGCTCTAACCACACACTGTGCAGCATCAACCAGGTCGGTGAAGGGAACCTGTGGAACGGGGTTAAACCAGTATAATTCACAAGCACAAAGAGATACACTAATGGTCAAACATATAAACCACAGTATTAAATTAAATAGAAAACCACAGTTACTAAAGTGCAGTACATCAATCAAAGAGGATCGGTGGGGGGATGAGATAAGGTGATCGAGTCCAGACCTAGACCTTGTCCTGGTTCAGGGCCCAAATGGCCTAAGAGAAGAAACTCCTCCTCATTCTCTCTGCGTTGGCCTTAAGGAAGCGGAAGCGTTTCTCTGACCTCAACAGGGAGAAGAGTCCATTGTTGGGATGGCTGAGGTCTGACATTATCTTCCTGGCTTTAGTCCAGCACTGCTTGGTGTAAATGGGCTGCAGTTCAGGGAGCTCAGCACGGAAAATACGCTCAGTTGAACACACCATCCTTTGGAGAGCCAGTCTGTCCTGCCTGGTGCTGTTCCCAAACCGGGTGCAGATATTCCCTGTCAGGAAGCTTTCAATGGTGCAGGAATAAAAGTTCCTCGGTGGCAGATGGAAGTCTCTGAGGTGTATGAGGTAGAAGAGACCCTGATGGGCCTTCTTCACCATGACGTTGATGTGACAGGACCATGACAGGTCCTGTGAGATGTGAATACCTAGGTACCAGAAATTGTCCACTTACTCCACTGGCATCCCGCTGATATGAAGGAGCTGGTAGCTCGTTTGTCTTGCTTACATTTAGGAGGAGGTTGTTCTCCCGGCACCAGTTCTCCAGGATCCTAATCTCCTCCAGGTAGGCCTTCTCAATGTTATCAGAGATTAGGCCCACCACAACAGTGTCTTCAGCAAACATGACAATGGAGGTGGAGTCTAACGTGACTATACAGTCGTGAGTGTACAGTGAGTACAACAGGGGGCTCAAAACACAACCCTGGGGGGGTTCTAGTGCTGAGGGTGATAGATGGAGAGACACATTTTTTGCCACGCTCACTGACTGTGGTCTGTCTGTGAGAAAGTTGAGGATCCACTGACACAGTGAGAACCTTCAACTTGGTGGAGAGCTTTGAGGGGCTTATGGTGTTGAATGTTGAGCTATAGTCCACAAACAGCATAATTCCATTATTATAACATAATTCCCCTGCCGGTGTCCAGGTGGCTCAGGGTTGTGTGCAGCAGGTGAGAGATGGCGTCATCCGTGGAACAATTTGTCCAGTAAGCAAACCACAGTGGATCTATGGTAGCAAGGAGTGAAGAGGTGATGAAGTCTTTGACCAGTCGCTTAAAGCATTTCATCACAACAGAGATCAGTGCTACTGGGCGGTAATTGTTGAGACAAGTGGGCTGTTGTTTCTTTGGGAAAGAAACAATAACTGTTTGAAGCAAGTGGGAACCACTGTCTGAGCCAGGAGTCAGCTGTGAACCACCAGTGTGCACACAGCTATACCCGGAACTGTTTACAGTGGTGTTATTCTGTGTTTCCAAGAAGTGGTAGAGTGTTATCCCCTGTTTCCAACAAGTGGCACAGTGTTATCCTGTGTTTCCAACAAGAGGCAGAGTGTTATCCTGTGTTTTCAACAAGAGGCAGAGTGTTATCCTGTGTTTCCAACAAGGATAGAATGTTATCATGTCTTTCCAATAAGAGGTAGAGTGTTATTCTGTGTTTCCAACAAGAGGCCAAGTGTTGTTCTGTGATTCCAACAATGGTAGAATGTTATCATGTGTTTCCAACAAGAGGCAGAGTGTAATTCTGTTTTCAACAAGTGACCGAGTGTTTCCAACAAGTCATAGAACGTAATCCTACTTTCAACAAAGGGCAGAGTGTTATTCTGCATTTACAACAAGAGGCAGAGTTATTCTGTTTTTTTCCAACAAGGGTAGAATGTTATCATGTGTTTCCAACAAGGGTAGAATGTTATCCTGTGTTTCCAACAAGTGGCACAGTGTTATCCTGTGTTTCCAACAAGAGGCAGAGTGTTATTCTGTGTTTCCAACAAGTGGCACAGTGTTATCCTGTGTTTCCAACAAGTGGCAGTGTTATCCTGTGTTTCCAAAAAGGAGTAGAGTGTTATCCTGTGTTTCCAACAAGAGGCAGAGTGTTATCCTCTGTTTCCAACGAGGGTACAATTTTATAGTGTATTTCCAACAAGAGGCAGAGTGTTATTCTGTGTTTCCAACAAGTGGCACAGTGTTATCCTGTGTTTCCAAGAAGTGGCACAGTGTTATCCTGTGTTTCCAACAAGCAGCAGTGTTATCCTGTGTTTCCAACAAGTGGCTGAGTGTTATCCTTTATTTCCAAGAAGTGGCAGAGTGTTA
>JBBPCZ010149469.1:0-18998 GCA_037974445.1 Brycinus macrolepidotus | reverse complement strand
ATATATAACACATGTGGGACATACATGCACGTGCATATGTATAATACACACGTGCAGGGTATAAAAATAATTGTGTGTGTGTGTGTGTGTGTGTGTGTGTGTGTGTGTGTGTGTGTGTGTGACAGCATTCAGGAGTTTATGATGTTCACTTGTGGCCTCATAGTGGAACGTTCTGCATTTGGCACTCGAGCTTCAGTCAGTGAGAAAGGTCAGTGATGCCACTCACGTCAGTCACAGCCAGTTATTACTTGAGTTTGTCCAATTCAAACATTTTTTAATTCAAAGACCTAATACATGTGTGTACTGTGTGTGTCACCCTGATTAGAGTACATATGTCATGTGCACATACGGGACGATGGTCTGAGCGCTGTGGCCATTACAGACAGCGAGTATCCACAGCGAGTGTGTTTCTCACTGCTAGACAAGGTGCATATCTTTGCTGTTTTTACATAAGACCTCATTTCTGTGAAGTAAAGATTTGCTTTTTATTGTGTCAAAAATATAGTTAGAAGATTCACTAATGACAGTGATGATACCTGAAATTGTGCTTATATTAATATATTTTATGCCTTTTTATCATTTTATTGAGCACAGCTGTCTGTGTTTTTACTTTTCTAGGACTGAGGGTATGCATGCACACATGTTTAGCTACATTTATTTTCATATTGTGGCTTTAGGTGGTGGATGAGTTCTCTAAGCAAGTGGATGACCGACAGTGGCCTAGTGGAACTCCAGACACCATCCGCTTCACCATGCTGGAGGAGTATCTCAGCAAATACCAGGTACATATACCTCACACAGATACACATAAATAAATATTTAGTTTGATTAAAGCCATAGTTTGATTACAAAGTTTTCCCCAAATGTGGCCAATCAGGCTTTGCATGTTTTCCTCTTTGTTTTGCACTGAAACTACAAGGCTAATATAGCTAATAGATAATATAATCTTCTTTTATTGATTTTCTGTGTTTTCTTGTTTTTCTTCTATTGTGTTATTTTATTTTTTTTATTCTATTTAATTTATTTTTCATTCTATTCCGGTAAAGCACATTGAATGACCTTTGTGTAGGATAATGTGCTATACAAATAAACTTGACCCAACTTGACTTGACTATAAGCTTATAGCTGCCTGTTAGCATCATGCAAACAACATATGGAAATCAACACACACCTGCCTCAAATCATACTGAGATGTGGAGTAATCTCAAATAGATTTGTTTATGTATTATATCTATTTTTTATGAATCAGAAAGGGCTTATTTTCACACCCAGCACCTGACTGTCCATGGACTGTCATTTCAGTGTGTGATCTATGCTGCGTTTTAATTTTCATACATTATCCATTTTGACATTTCTGCTTGCTGATAAGAACTTCTGAAACATTACGTTGGAATTTTTATCAAAGAATTATTCCGCTAAGGCTTTATTTTCATTCAGAGCTCTACTCTTCAATGGCATCTGGGTTTGTTCCTTGTAGTCACTTCCACGGTCTAATTTTTTTGTTATTCAGTCATGAGCACTGTCCCTCTGACACTATGAATTGAACTGTTGTGCTGAGTGTCGTGTGAAACCTTCTGACCTCACGCTCTGCAGAATCCTAGAGAAGCTGATGCTTTGACTAAACTTCAGGCAGAGGTTGATGAGACAAAGATTATAATGGTGAGTTCGTTTTTATGTTTCATTGCTCAGACATCACAGTACTGTGCAAAAGACTTAGCCACCTGCGAAAATAATATAAAACTGTTTAGATAAGCAGTGAGTGTTTTTTCACATTAATATTACTAAACATTCTAAATAAAACTAAAAAGAATAAATACAAATAACATTCTACAGTAAATACAGTGGGGGAAATAATTATTTGATCCCCTGCTGAATTTGTATGTTTGCTCACTTACAAAGAAACGAACAGTCTCTGAATAGTTATGGGAGCTTCATTTTAATGGAGAGAGACAGAATATCAACCAAAAATCCAGAAAAAAACATGTTACATAAAAGTTATCAATTGATTTGCATGTCACTGAGTGAAATAGATATTTGATACCCAAGCAAAACATGACTTAGTTCTTGGTGGAGAAACCCTTGTTGGCAAGCACAGCAATAAGACGTTTCTTGTAGTTGGTCACCAGGTTTGCACACATCTCAGGAGGGATTTTGGCCCAGTCCTCCTCACAGAAACTCTAAATCCTTTAGGTTTCTTGGCTGCTGCTTTGTAACTCAAAGCTTCATGTCCGTCCACAGATTTTCTAGGACTGAGGTCTGGAGACTGGCTAAGCCACTCCATGACCTTAATATGCTTCTTCTTTAGCCACTCATTTGTTGCCTTGGCAGTATGTTTTGGGTCATTGTCATGCTGGAAGACCCATCCACAACCCATCTTCAGTGTTCTGGCTGAGGGAAGGAGGTTTTTGTCCAAGATTTTACGGTACATGGCCCTATCCATTGGCCCCTCAATGCAGTGAAGTCGTCCTGTACCCTTAGCAGAAAAACAGCCCCAAAGCACAATGTTTCCACCTCCATGCTTGACTGTGGGGATGGTGTTCTTCGGGTCATACTCAGCATTTCTCTTCCTCCCAACACACCGGGTCGAGCTAATGCCAAAGAGCTCAATTTTGGTCTCATCTGACCACAGCGCTTTCTCCCAAGCCTTAAAAATTAGAGACTGTTCATTTCTTTGTAAGTGAGCAAACTTACAAATTCAGCAGGGGATCAAATAATTATTTCCCCCACTGTAGTGATTTTATGTACAGTATATCAACGTGTTCCTTGTTGAAGCCTAGTGTTACTTGTAGTTCCAACCAGAAACCTGGTTTGACTCAATCAGTCATTCATTAAATTAAATCAGGAGCTGCTGATGGAGTTTCACAAATCCAAACAACAGCTGGAGGAACCGAGGAGAAATCTGAACCGAACCTGTGTTCTCCTCACCAGCTCACAATATCTCAACTACTTTTTTACAAACAAATCTTGATACTTTTTACTACTTTCTTGTTTGTTTGCATTTATTCTAATGTTAACTTTGCTAGCAGAAAGACACGTTAATTATCACACGCTGAGAAAAATGGCTTTAAACAATTTGCATAGGTGCCCCAGCCTTTTGCACAGTACTTTCATGTCTACGAATCTTGCTGTTCTGAGACGAGCAGTATATAATAATGGATGACTCTCGATCAGCTGAGTGGACTTGAGGTTGCATGTGTGTGTGTCTGCCATGTCTTCAATAGCATAGAACCATGGAGTCATTGTTGGAGAGAGGGGAGAAGTTGGATGATCTGGTGGAGAAGTCAGAGCAACTACGACAAACATCCAAAGCCTTTTATAAAACTGTAAGGTTTTGATTTGCACTGTTACACCTATAACAGCAACAGCATTTGTAGGTGTGTTTTCCTTAAAACTAGGGATGCACGATATATCATTTGTTGATTGTTACAATGATTTTGGCCTTTATAATACTGAAATCACAGGCCTGCAATATGCACATGAGCCCTCTAGCCAATCCCTTAATGATTATTTTCTGATTCACACATGTTCTAAAGGCGGTTAGTTGTGATCTAACAAATGAAAATAATTCTGGTAATTCAGTAATGCAAAAAATAATGCAAGTTGGGCTCCTGCATGGTTCAGTTGTTTAAGTTTTGCCAGTAGATTTCAGGTTTAATCCTTGACGATGCCACAGCCATCCATTTATCCAAGGCTGGCCTCGCTCCTTCTGGGCAGGTCTGCTTTTCCCCTCATTGCTCAGCACAATGTTAGTCAATATAGGAGTCTGATAGCTGGCATTACAGAATTAGTAGTTATGTTAGTAATAATTACTAGTAATGTTAGTAGTAATTAGTCCAAGCATGTTCGGCCATCCAGTAAGAATAGGTACTAGGCTACTGTGGCTGGAAATAAAACCTGTGCTGTTTTGTTCATGTGTTAAAGCTTCATAGCTCCATGTCCTGTTTTTTCTACAAACAACAGAAACATCAGTTTGCCGTAGTTACTAAACGCAGGAGATTTAACCAATAGAAATCAAGCAGGTGCACAACAAATGGTAAATTGTCGTCATACGGCAACAACTCCTTATCAGGAACCTCCCCCAGTTTGTGTTGATGTTCGAGGTGTCAGATGTCATGCTGAGCTTAGTTTGGTGTTCTTATGTCTCGTAGAACCAAAGTTATTGTAATTTTAAAAACATGTAGTAATAATAACCACTACTGGGTTTTTGAAAAGAGAACTTTCAAGTGGGTGAGGAAAACCCGCAGGGGGAGGGGGTCCGGAGAGCGGGCGAGTGAATGAGCAGCAAACGGCAAACGTGTAGGAGAGCAAGCACCGGTTTTAAACTGTTTTACACCATTTTTATTTGCTGAAATCAGATTTGAGTTCTAAGGGTTAAATTAGTTCATGTAACATTTTTCTTGTATGCTAAGTTTGAAATGTATTTATTTTTGTCAGTTATTCAGTGAATTATTCAATTGGTGCATTCCATTTGAACTGAGAAGTTGGAATTTCTGAGTCCCTTGTAGGAAATTTCAATTGGAATGCCCCCTGAGGTCAGATTTCAAACTTGAACCTCACCACCCCTGACCTCAAAGTCCAAGATGACTGCTCTGTGCATCAGCAGTATTAAAAGCCATAGTAAACACTTTTTATTAGCACTTCTGTCTTATTTGTGTCTCATTACATGACAGTGCAATGCTATCTGTGGACATGTTGCTACAGTGTTTGTCCAAAATACAGGGTAATGCATCATTATGAACTGGTATTGCTAACAGGTAAAGGAACTCAGCAATTAGTTAATTTAATCTTTTTTTTAAAATACAATTTTTTAAAATAGGTTGGGCAAAGACAGTAAAAAGTTGTGTAGCTGATGCTTAGTATTGTTGGTTTATGCGACTCCAGCGTTAATGCAGATTTATTTCTGGTTGCCATAGCCATCTTTACACCTGACAAACATTATTGTGTTTGAAAACATGTGGCTGGCTTTAGGTGATATGGTGGAAGTGCTAGCCTTCACTTTAGTATCATGCGATGGGGGAGATCCATGCGATGCAGGCTAATCTTTAACCACATTATATTAGCCCTTCTTAATTGTGCTTTGCTGAACTGTAATCCAATCCAAGACGAAGCCGCATAACTTAAACATGGTGGTATTCCCATATTGTGCAGCCCTGTTTCACAGTAAAATTACCTTTATAATACACAACAAGTGGAAGCACTAGTCTTCCATTCCATCTTTGATGATCGCTATACTGGAAAGTACATGAGTAATTTGATGTTTTGTCTATTTTCAGGCTCGGAAGCAAAACAAATGCTGCAAGATGATGTGATTTTTCCTGTGTCTTATCTCCTTTGGATCAAGGCTAACATGAGTGTGTCAGAGTCAACAGTTTCCTGATCTTCTGGGCGCTTTAAATATGAGCGATAGAAAGCTATGAGTTATTTTCCCTCGCCTTAAAGAGCCTCTAAAATTCATTTATTTTGGTGCCTACATTTGAACGGTCTTTTTGGGGATTTTTACTATGTCCCTGAACTTATGGTTGCTTTTTTAGTTTTGTACTGAAGCTACAAGGTTAATGTAGACAAGTATGGGAAGCTTGGTCATGGAAAATGGATGAAAGTACAGATAAAATTCAAGTTTCAAGATGACTGCTACTGCTGTTTTTAGCCGTGTGGTGTACTTTTGTCCATGTTTATAGATAACAGTGTGTCATACAGTGACAGAAACCGCATAAACAAGTCTGTTAGAGATTACTGAACAACTCATTACAGTGTGCTGTGATGATTCAGGCGTGCACAGTGATTATGGTGGCGTGTAAGCTTCCATTATTTTTTATCTATTAGTCTTGCAGCTCCAGAGGAAAACCAAAGAAGTAAACTCCATACACCAGACACATGTCTTGACTGTCGGACTTCAGTGTGGGTCAGAGGAAAAGATTTTTTATGTTGCTTTAAAGACAGCACAAGCCCGCTTAGCCGAGCCAGTTAATGTGACGCTGACCAGAGACATATATTGCTGTCTATGAATATGTGGAGAGTGGATTACATTGGCAGCAGTGCAGGTTATTTGAAGTTGTTTGCGTTTTTGTGAAAATAAATGACCCCAAGAAGTGCCTAAAAGCACTTGTAGCAGCACTCGAGCTTCCGAGGAATCGAGTGTTTCTGTTTCTTTTCCAGTTCGTAATTATCATTGCTTTAGTCAGTGATCACAGACAGGAAATTCCTGTGAAGTTTTTGGGAAGCTGCTGGAGTTAGGAGTTTAATCTTATTAATAAAAAAAGATTATTGTTGTAAGAACCTGTAATGGGAACTATGGAAGAAGGAAAAAACATTTTTAAGTTTGAATGGAAGTTAATGAAATGAGATCTGGATCAGGTCTGTTTTTCAGTTCATCCCAAAATGTAAAGGGTATCTGGCATTCACTAGTAGTGTAAAACACATCCAAACTTACAGGGTATTCATAAAACACTGCACAAATACATTCGTATGTAAAAGTTACACAATTTTCCCTTTGCTCCAAATGTAGCCGACGAGTCAAAACATGGACCAAAGCATCTTGAACTTCGTCCATAATTTTGTCCACATATCCAGTCTTATGCAAATCTTTGAACCTCCAAGGTCAAATTACATGTTTTATTGATTTTCTGAGTGACAACAAGTAGAGGGAACACACTTTTGCACACTCTAATGCACAATTACTGTTTATTTTTTGTTGAATTGAACTTATTTGTCAAAAAGATAAAATATAAAATGTGGTCTGTGCAAAAGGTATGGCACATTTCACAATTTTTTTCCAATATGTTAGCAAATAAATGCAAATTGTGCACAAAAACGTGCTGGAAAATATTTGAGTGTAGATTAGATTTGAGTGTATTCTGTGTACTTATTTTTTTTACTTTAAAAATCAACAAAACTTAAAACATAACTTGTCCATGGGTGTTCATATATTTGCATAAGACTGTACATGCTTTCTGATGGGTTCATCCGATCATGATTCTGCCTGTGATCTTATGTGTGTCTAATGGGCAAAGACTTGGCAACAGTTTAGTTTTAATATATATGTACTCTATATGGGCATGTTTAGTTTTAATATGCAATATATAATTTAATATATATATACTTTTAGTCTGTGATGGACTGGCGACTTGTCCAGGGTCTTTCTTTGGGTTTCACCCTATGAGTGCTGGGAGCAACCCCCACAACCCCGGTTAAGGATAAGTGGCTCATATAATTAAAGGATGGATAGATGGATGTGCTGTAAAGTACATGCTTTTACTACTGATATTTTTATTCAGCCTTAAGCACTTTATGCCTTTTGGTGTACCTTTTTTGTGTACTTGTTTTTGAGTGTTGTTCAGTGTTTACATGGTTTTGGCCTGTGACTGTCTATTCATTCTGTTTACAGTGTTGTCAAAAGTGTCAGTATTGCCTCAGATTGAGCATGGATATATCTGCCTTACTTGAATGAATGTGTTATTTCAGCTTTCTCAGCTCTCAGGTGCAGAGCGTATGCAGGGAATATAAAGTCATAAGTAATTCCCAACATTTAATCTGTTTCATGTTAATGAATTAATATAAGTATAATGATACTTTGAATTCACTTCATGTTCATCATTTACACTTGAATATTCTAATTTAATACCTAGTAATACATCTAATATTACATTTAATGTAATATAAATTGTACTGATGTGCTTCAACATGACGTAAGGGTTGGAAGCAACATTTTTTGTGCAGGCTTGTAGTGTCAACGCTCAATGTTCCAATGTTAACCCTCAGATGACCTGGTGATCTTTTCAGCTGTGTTTGGTTTGATTAAACCTGATTAAAAAATGTATCTGACTTTTTGCTTCTCTTGTCTAGCTGTCCAGAGTGTGTATTTCACCGGGCAGAGTACGGTCAGTGAGCTGGACCATTTTTTGTGACGATAGGTGAACCAACGGCATGTTCAAAAGTTTGGAAACACCTGCCACATTAATCATTTGCTGTGTAATGTGATAGAATACTGATTTATACATTATAAAGACGTTAGATATCACAAACTAGACCTGTATTCAGCCTTTAGAGCATTTTGAGATCTAGATGATCTTGATAAAAAATGTCACTTTTCAGATACAAGGCATTTTGAATATTAATTTTATTATTATTTACACTGTTGGACAGCTTTCTCAGTCATTTTATTGTCACTTATGGCTCACTTATGATCATCAGAAAAATCTTTTTTTAATAGCTTTAATAGCTGTGAGGTTTTACAAGTATCACATAGTAGAATTTTTTAAGTGTTATTTCATTATTTTTATTTATGTATTTAAAGCATTATCTAAACGCTTAAAGCATTAAGTGATCGTTTAATAGTAGTATATTTTATTTTTTAACTAAAAAACCGATGAAAACATCTGTAAACATTACAGGCACAGGCCCCGCCCCCATCTAATGTTCGTCACGTAGCCACGCCCCCTCCCCCTCCTGCAGCTTGAGTGCTGTGGTGCTGTTTATTAAGAGTAACTCCGAGAGAAGCAGTAGGGTTGACCATGCTGATGGAGCTGAAGAACAAAAGCACGACGGTTTTTGACGAGCTACGAGATGCCAACCTGTCTCAGGTAAAACCACATTTATTTATTAGCCACGTGTTTGTGTGTTAGCTGATGTTTTCTCTGCTCCTCCTCACGTGCTCAGCCTTATACAGCGTGGTCCTTGGGGGTGCTGACAAACACTCAATGAATTTAACACGAAATACAGCTAAGATATAAGATCAACGTGTGTGTGTGTGTGTGTGTGTGTGTGTGTGTGTGTGTGTGTGTGTGTGTGTGTGTGTGTGTGTGTGTGTGTGTAAAAGACAGCAGAATATTACAGTACATGCAGTTCCACTGGAGCTTCTTCAGTGCTGCCAGTTTCACACATTTTCCTCATTTCTTTCTCTGTTGTTTCCTGTCCTGCAGCATATTGTGGAAACTTTCAGCAACCCCACACACTCTTATCTTGGTCAAACAACAGTGCTGGGTCAATCTCTCCTCTCCTCTCCTCTCCTCCCCCCCTTTAAAATCTGTCCATCCACAACTTTACAGTAGTTAACCCCTGCTGTCTCAGGTTCACCCATTCCCAGGCCTGTTAACCCACTTCTAGTTTTCTCATTGGCTGAGATTCACTCTCAGGGTATATTTCTTGTTACCAGACTCATCATTATTCCGGCTCGCCTCTGACATCTAATCTCAAACACTAGATCCAGGTTTCATCAGAGTCACTAACAGATGTTGATTCTAGAAGACGGGGACCACCGCTGCAGACCCGAGGGGGTATTTCTCAAAGCAGAATTTCTCACTTTGCAGTATAATGTAAGCCAAAAAAAGAGGGCTGTCCAATAGGAGCACTCCTGATCTTTCCTCCTACTGGACGAGGCTCTGCTTTTGGCTGAAGTTGCATTACATGTCATCTAGTATTTCTTCAGAAATCAAGGGAATTATTTGGGAGGTCCCCCTTTCTTTGCAGCCTTGATTCTTTTGGGAAGGCTAGATGTTGAAACATTGTGGTGAGGATTTGAATGCATTCAGCCACAAGAGCATGTAGTTAGTTCAGGATCACATATGCCACCCTTAATCATCGCCATGCCAAAGCTGTTGGGTGGAGTTCGATCAAGAGAATGCAGTTCCACCGCTCTACAGACCAATGCTGGGAGGGCTTTATACTCCTGTGTCAGCAATGGTGCACCCTAAAGTAGCGCAACTTACTGGATATTTCTGCATATTATAGTGTATTATTTGAACGGATGCTTGGACTCCTTACCCATTCCAACCTGTGTTTGCAGACCTTCTATTAAACACTCATTTCTCAGGATAAACAACAGACCAGGCCTCCTCACTCTATACCCATCAGGCCTGTCACCATAGTCCCTAGGCCAGCTAAATGTACTTTTCACTGACACGAAGATCATTACGGAAAATGTTTTCTTTGATATTGGATAATCTAAACGCTCTGCTGACAGCCTAACCTACTAGAGAGAGTAGTGCCAGATTAGATCCCAAACACTAACCCCAGATTAAATCAGGGGTTTTGAGCTGATTCTCGTTGCATTAGCAAACTGTTATTCTTCATAACCTTGGCTTCTACCAGTTCAGTTCGCACGCAAACTGAAGGCACAAGGCTCTAGGGTCTTCCCCAACTTTTGTCCTGGAGGGCCTGCTGACACATTTTGGTGTTTTCCCTACCCCCGACACACCTGACCCGACTAATCTGCTCATTAACAGCCCCTTATTGAGTTGAAATTGGAGTGTTAGCCCTTAGAATACATGCAACATGGATCCGTTCCAGAAGCGCAACAAATGGTAAATTGTCATCATACTGCAAAACAGCTCTTTATGTGGAAGTTCCCCTGCTTTGTGTTGATGCTCAAGGCCGAGCTTTGTTTGGTGTTTCTATGTCTCATAGAACAAAAGTTACTGTAATTTAAAATACTTGTAATAATGATAACCACTACTGGAGTTTTAAAAATGGCGTCACACGTAAATGCCCACAAAGAACAAAAATGCCTACTTCTCTTTTATTTCAGGTCTTAGAAACAAACTGAAAAAACACAAGATCTTTGAACCCGGGATAACTTTCTGGATAGAGGGAGGGGGTTCTGGAGAGTGGTGGCACGCCGAGAGAAAGAACAGCAAACGGCGAGAGTGTAGGAGAGCAAACACCGGTTTTAGACTGTTTTATACCAATTTTATTTGTTGAAATCAGATTTTACTAATACACTCTGAGTTCTAAGGGTTAAAGCAGGGAGGCTCCTAAAATATGCAGAGCATCGGAAACCCTGCTCTAGGGCATTTACTGGATAATACATCAGCACACAGCTTCACTTACATAATTCTTTTTTCAAGCAGTTTTCCTCTCTGAACACGTGGGCATCTGGTGAAAGATTAGAATCATAATTAACTTTCCAAGTTTGAATGTAATTTAATCAGTAGAAATCGATTAAGAGCTTTCAATCAGAGCTGAAAAAACTCCTCTCTGCCCTTTCATCAATTAGAAGAACCTCCCCAAGAAAGTATTTGTGAAATGTGGGCCTCCTGTTGTAGCAGGCCTGGCAGGTTAGTGGGCAATGTGGTTGTTTGCACTGTGATTTTCTGAGCCATAGCTTTCCTCAAAGGTGTGTTGCCAGTCCCTGATGTGTTTCCTTTTCTTGTTCTCAGGTCATTCTCCCTGCCCCTTCACGCCCCCCCCTCGCCTCACAAAGAAATGGTAATCACTCCAGCCACTTTCATTCATTGAGCACTGTGCTAAACTGCTGGTTATAGGCTTCAGTTAGCTGAATTTATCTTGTAGCTCCAGTGCAAACTTGAAGAAGTCAACTGTAAAACTGTAAATTTGATCATTTTTCTTTAACCTCGTTTCTGTCCAAAGGCTCCACAGTGGCATCTCTAGCTCCGCTCACAGAGTCTCCGGTTCATAAACAAAGTGGGATTATACCAGGTAAACTCTTCTCAAGACCATTTTCACACTTCAGAATCAGAATAAGAAAACTTTATTGATTCCGGAGGAAATTGCTTATGCAATGACTGCACAGTCACACAAAGACACAAAGACAACAACAATATAATATATAAAGTCTAAATAAATCCAATAAAAACTCTGCAGAAAATACTTGATATGAAATACACTATGCTATATTCACATATGCTGGGGTATAAATACTATAGATAAGTGACTTACAGTTAAGTGAATTACTAGTAAAACAAATGGTGGTTAGGAGAATGTTACTGTACGTAATAGAGATCAGTAGTAGATCAGTAATACTGACAAGTAGTGATATTTCACATGGTAATACTATTGCACACAGTAATAGTAAGATATTGCACATAATGAAATGATTTAGCACCCAGTAAGAAAACTGCACATGATAATGCACATTGTAAGACTATTGCACAGATGTTCCGAAAAGCAGATTAAAGTGTACTGTGACGTAATTCATCACCATTCGATAAAACATTGCATTGAACAGCTTTATTAGAAAGCAGTATAAAACATATGAGCTTTACAGAACACTTATAAGACATAAACAGAGCTGTGAGTTGTTTGACACTAAATATTTATATTATACATTATGTGACACAGGTAGTTGTAATGGGATTTTATGATTGTGCAATTGAGTATTATGTCATTGTGAATGAGCCAATGGGCTAAATAATTGTGACGCATAATTGTATGTGTCATTGTGAATGAGCCAATGGGCTGAATAATAGTCTGTAATGGGACTGATCTCTATTATGTACAATAACATTCTCCTAACCACCATTTGTGTTAGTAGTAATACACTTAACTGTAAGTTACTTATCTAAAGTATTTACACACCAGCATTTGTGTATATAGCATAGTGTATTTCATGTAGAGTATTTTCTGCAGTTTTTATTGGATTCATTTAGACTTTATATTTTATATTGCTCTTTTCCCTGTGTCTCTGTGTGATTGTGCAGTCGTAACAAGCAATTTCCTTCGGCATCAGTAAAGTTTTCTGATTCTGATATTGTTGGGTGGTAGCGGTTATATTGTAGATGGTGGCCTGCTTTTCTGGCCTGCCCTGATTATGAGGTGGATAAATCCTTTTGTCTTTTTCCTTCACTCTCCTCCTTTGGTTGAATTACATGCCTTTCTGTCCTTCAGTCTCTCTGCACCAAGCGTTTGTTGACTTTTGTGAGCGTGTGAGTCCCATGTGTGGGTTTGTGCTTCAAAAGTAAACCCAGTAGCAACAGTAGCTGCTGGGATTTAGGGATTTATAAGTGTACAACTGCTGTTGTAGCAACATGCCGCAATAAAAAATTGGTCCTTTATTGTCTGGTTTCAATTGGGGCCCATTATTGCTAGTTTAACAGGTGTCAGTGGTTTTAATGGCTCACTAAGGCCCGTTATGAGGACATATCTGTTCCTGTGTATTTGAAACTGTTTAATTTCCTTTAAGTGTTTAAAGATAAGTGTCATATGAGAGTGAGCAGAAGACCACTGCTTTGCCTCCTCTTGGCTTTGGCTTTGTGTTTGTGAGGTTGGACAGTGGAAACTTTTGCACAGTCCTAATGGGCTCATAGCCTGGGGCAGCTGTTTTAAAGTGCTAGTTTGTTGAAAAATGTTCCCCTGTAGTACAGTGTTGTCTGTATAAATGGACAGAAATATGTTGCACAGCCAAGAACAGTAGTTTTGGAGACTTTGAAGAATTTTGTCTGTCCATTTATATAGATAACAGTCACTCTTAAACTGTAAAACTGTATGAAGTTACCTGAGGCCACAGTAAACACAAGTAAAATTTGCCTGCAGGAAAGTTAGTTCACTTGAATGGTAAAGGACACAGGAAAACGAAGAAAGGCGCTTTTCCTTAGGCATGCAGGAACTGTGCTATACCAGTGTATGTCAGCCTGGTAACAGTGTTTCTGACGTGCAATTCTCTCCCAACAGTTTATGGCTTCGATGGAGTCGAATCAGCGGAAAGTTTTTCTGTCAAAGCCGCTTTTGTTATTGTTGTCCTTTTTTTTTTTCCCCTTCTGAATTATTTAGCCATGTGTTGAAAACCTAACTCAGCTACCAATGTCTTGGTACACTTTCGTGTTTCTCACAGCGTGAATGATAAATTTGTCTTTCAATGATAATTTATCTTCAGCCCAAACAGACAGTAGTGCTTGTACTTCGTCAGCTTTCCTATTGTTAATTTGTATTTCCATTGTTGTTTTTCTTTGCGTGCACAGTTTAAAACCTGGCTTTTTTCCATGTTGTGATGATAACATTTCGACCAATCAGAAAGCAGTGATGCAGTCAGCTCAGCTGCGGCCCGCTTTTGGCCCTGCCATCGAGCAGCTTGGGTACAGCTTGGGTACGGGTCACTTTATTTGTACCGGAAAACCATTTGCTCGCTGTACTGCGCGGTTCCTTGTGCCAGTGGAAAAGCACCAGAAGTGATTCACTTTCAAACAGTCAATGCTGGATTGGATCAGTAGAGAGACGGGAGCAACGCTCTGCACATCACTGACGCACATTTGTAGAGCAGAACATTTGTAGCCACGCTCCTCTCTCATTATATACACTACCTGTCAATTGGTTCTCTACATTTGCATGCTACTCACTTACAGTTTTACTAAAAATAGACTCAAATACATTTACAGAGTGCTCACTATTTGAGTACCTTTATTAGCCAGAAAATGTCACATTTTTTATTCATCACTTCTGACCTACAAAAAAAAAACACCTAATGTAATTAAAATGTGGATCACTAAACAACTGATAGATATGTAACTAGATATATAACAAGCTATTAAGTGACAGCCAATGGGATGAAACAGTTAACGAGTGCATTTAAAGTTAAAGAACAGTCTAGAATTTGACTCTGCATCACCACACAACCAGTTAATTGGATGTCAGACATGCACTGTTACATATTCTTTTTATCTTATGAAGGAAACTTGTTTTATTTGACATTTTAATTTATAGTTCTTCACTTAACAACTTTCTAAGCTTAAAAAGAAGAAAAATCTGGAGTTCATCTGGTGTGCAAAACTTTTGGTAGTATAAACAGGATACTCAGGACACAGTTTAGCTTCTTATTTCTCCAAAAAGAAGTCACAAAAAAACTGCTGAATCTTTTCACATTTTCGTGTGATGTCTTTATTATTTTTTTTTCACCAAATTATGGACAGTACAATCAATAATAGTATCGATCAGTATCGGTATTGATAAGCGGTGTGAGTATTGGCATTGGTATCAGTAAAATCCTAACGATACACGGTCTAAAGTGACCGTGGCTTAAGAATTTTTTTGCCCCTTTACCCCAGTGATGGATAGGTTTGGGGATTTAGAGTCCCCTCAGGTGGAAATACGCAATTGTTAGCAACTTGCGGAAGAACATATACAATATGTCAGTTTTACTGCAAATCCGACTTCAATGAGCTGCTCACAGCAGTGGACTCAAGTGAAATGGGACTCAAGTGAAATGTGAGCTGCATTTTGAATAGGTTATTACACCTTAAAAAACTGGAAGTAAGTGGTTGTAGAGTAGTAATGTGACATGACCTGTGTGATTAACCATAAATAATGCATTGTTAGCCAGCTACCTAACCTATTCTTCAGTAGCCTTGAAGGGAACAGTGTAGTGTCGAAATAGTCTTTGAGGCTAAATTATCTATATGGTCTTTCCAGTTTCAGAGACCTTACTCTCAGTCTAAACCCACAGAGCTGTGGGCTGCCAGGAGCTGCATGGCCTGGCATGTTTTCTCTTTACTGACTGCTGCATAGTGCAGCTTTAAGCTGTGGATGTGGAAAAACTGCATGTTCTGACACATTCCGGGTGTTGCTTTATCTGGTGTATCACTGTCAGTTCCCAAGCCTCATCAGGGTGTGTGTAGCCCTCTCATCTCTCTACTAACAAGGAGAGAGCAAGAGTGCAAGACAACATTTGTAATACTGAGAGAATAAAAAAAATTGGTTTTTGAACCTGATGAACATCAACAACTGTTTTTCTGAGGTCTCAGAAACGTCCTTTGTTCATGCCATGATACATTTCCATTAACATGTGTTATGAGCATCAGGCTTTGATAGGGCGCTCACTCACAGCTCATTGTCTGAAGACGCCTCACTCTCATTTCACCTTCAAATGAACTGCTAATTTTAGAGGTTCACATACTTTTACCACTAACATATATGAAACATTGGATCATTTTCCCTAATACGTAAATGACTAAGCATGATATTTTTTGTCTTATTTGTTTAATTGGATTCTCTTATCTCTCCTTATTTAGGGTTCACAAACTTTCAAGCACCACTTGTCTGTGTCTGTCATGCTGTTTGGGTTATTTTGCATTCAGTATCAGGAAACACGGAAAGGAAACATATTTTATTTGTATTATATATATATATAATAACTAGTAAATGATAAAGCACACATAGACAAACAGTTCGCACTCTGTTTCCTGAAATTGAATGCAGAGTAAGCCAAATGTCACAACAAACGAACACAAATCTGTTCAGTGCCCCGTGGCCATGTTCTGTTTCATGAGGCTGTGCTGCAACATGTCGGAGCATAGTAGTCATCCTTATTTCAGTAATTCCTCATAATACCTGTTAGTAACAGCACAGGAATGTGTTTTCAATGTCCCTCTAACTGGCGAATGGCTGAGAAACTTACCAAAACCTACACAAGCACACACATATGTGGAGCAATACCTAACCCATCTGGTCCAATCCCACAGAAGAGCTACTGTAGCACCAATTGCTGGAAAAGTTAATCCTGCCTGTAAGTGAAAGGTGTCAGAACACACTGGGCATCACAGATTGCTTGCTGCAGACTGGTCAGAGAGCCCATGCTGACCCCTGTCTATCACTGAAAGCACCTACAAGGGCATGTGAGCATTAGAACATCATGTGTATAGCTGGGTGCGTTCACAAACACTGTTGCAGGCCAAGTACACCCCTTAATGGCAGTAGTATTTTCTAAAGGCAGTGTCCTCTTACAGCAAGATGATGCATCCTGCCACACTGCAAACAGTGTTAAGGATGACAAATAAAGAGTCCTTGTTGATGAGTCTGACGGTTTGAGGATAGAAGCTCCTCCTGAATCTCTCTCTTCTGGCTGTAAAACTAAAGCGTATTCAATGCAATTGATTCACCACCAGATAAACTTCTGCACCCCTAGTAATTCATCATTTGTGTCCACAGGTGCGATAGCTGCGGCGATCTTCATAGCGTTCATACTGGCTCTCTATACAGTTTTATGGAAGTGCATGGTCTCACCACCCAAAAGGTAAGAAACATTTTACTGTGAGTTAATGCACCAAAAACTGTCATCATTCAGTACATGACCGGTTTAACCATTATCTGTTAAACAGGCTGTTTACATTACTGTGCCTAATATACTCTGTGTATATGAAATCTGTTCTTATTGGCTGCCCTGACTAGTGCCTCCTTAATAAAGAAGTCTGGGCTGTTTATGAGCCACATGAAAGTCTTATTTCACTAAAAGTGAGCAATTTTTTTAATATGATTTGGGCTCTTATACTGGAGGCTGGTTTAAAAGAGGACTTAAAAAATCGACTGTAAACAGTTTCCTCTCACCCCCCTTACAAATGTAGTGCAGTGAAAAAGTATTTGCTTTGCTCTTTTTTTCCATATTTGTTGCACCAATTGGTTTTAGGTCCTCATACAGATAGTACTATAAGGCAAGGATCACTTTTATTCAGTCTCGTTTGAGGGCTCTTGCTGTCAAACCCTCTCTCTCTTTCCCCTCTCACCCCTCTCTCTCTCTCTCTCTCTCTCTCTCTCTCTCTCTCTCACTTTCCCCCAGGGGAAAAAGGAAAAGGATCCTGAAGGGAGTGAGGGGAGCGGTCTGATTTGCCCATGACGGCTGTTTCTGACCTCATGAAGGCCCTCCAGACCTGTGGGAGGGCATGTTTTGCCCCCAGGCTATTTCTGAGGGTGCATTTTTATGAACAGAGTTATGGAAGCACCTTTGCTTCTATGATGTGAGTCTGCTCTGGCCCAACTCATACAGATTTAGGCTCTCTGAGACGGGCCCAGTCGCTGCAGGTGTCAGAACTGCCCAGTGGCTTAAAGGGTAATAGTATTAGTAAGGCAGGGATTTGGCGCTTCAGTTAGACTCGTGTCAGGACCGCCACTAGATGGCAGTGCACTATACGTTTGAACGCCATGGAGAAAATTGCTTTGTTTTTGTGGCGGTTTCTGGCCTGAGGGATCAATAAACACCAAACATGAATGGACTTGATGAACTAAAAATGAAAGGCCTTGTAAATACTGTATGGAAAAATTGCTGTGGAGGTTTGGATATAATAATGATAATGTTTCGGAGGGAGTTCAGAGCTGGACTTTGTTCACAGGAAAATTCAGCCTCTTTTCTAGTTTCTCCCAGACAAGCCCCTCTGGCCACAGTGAACTCTGAACCAGCAATATTTCAATCACAAGCACAATACTAACTGGGTGAAAGAGTGAGAGTGTGTGTGTGTGTGTGTGTGTGTGTGTGTGTGTGTGTGTGTGTGTGTGTGTGTGTGTGTGCGTGTGTGTGTGTGTGTGTGTGCGGATCACATCAACTTTAATGCTTTGCTACTGAGTTTTCAATCTCCACCTCTAATAAAAGATGTGAATCATAGTGTGTTTTGAACTTTTCTTTCTTATTAAAAATTTTAGGACCACCACCCCAAGGCCCACTCACAAACTAGAATGGAGCACACTTTGAATGTATTATGAATGTCTGGTTTAATATGATAATACATGGTTGTTTGGAAATCTTAGGCCTTAATGTAGTGTTAATGCTTATTTTAATGTCAGCTTACTGTTCTGAATAACCTTTAAATGTCTGAAAAGAGCTAATGTAGTTTGGAGACATGTTTGGAGTCTAAATTTTGCTTTAGTTCAAAGCTAGAGCTACAAAGCTAAGATCTTCATCAAGGGGAAGCAAACTTGCCCGTGTGTTTTAGGATGTCGTATGTCTTACCCTGAGATGTAAAATTGAATAGAACTTTACCACTGCAGACATCCTTCAAGACAATTCCAGGACTTGATTCCCAATGCGTTCATAAATTGAAGGACTGAGTCCTAAACCACATCCACTGCTCCGGGAAGATGTGGATGTGGGTTGAGAAAAGTTAGTGATTTATTTCTATGGAAATGATTTAGAAGACTATAGACATCTAGTGTTTGCAGTGTTGGCCTCGTAGAAGCAACATGTAGCCTCCAAACACCATATCTAGAATTAGTGAAAAATTGTGCACATTTAATTTCAGGTCTTTGTACTAAAAGGTCTTCCATTGAAATGTGTATGTGAGCTCAACTGCACTTAAGGGAGTTACTGAAGGGTGACCACCAAATACTGAGAAATTGTGAAATTCATGTTAATATTTCAATGATTCTTGTTTTCGCTCAAACAGTAATAATGGGCACTTATATTGAAATATGTTGCATTAAATCTCTAACGAGTGCAAAATAGAAGCTTGTTTTCACTAATTTCACTAATTACTTCAGACTTTCAGACTGTATTTATGGATGTACCTATA
>JBBPCZ010149431.1:1634-13404 GCA_037974445.1 Brycinus macrolepidotus | reverse complement strand
ATCAGATATATATTGAGGTAGAAAGCAGCAGGTAATCTTAATAGTAAAAATAATAATAATGATAATAATATTAATAATAATAACTAGATTGCATTTCTGCGAGAAAATGCAGGGTGTGAACGTGTAGTTGCTATAAAACCAGTGTTTGGAGACACACAAACATTGGTTTTACGGCCAAAAAAAGTCTGTGATAAAAATAAAATTTTGCTCACAAGTGGGTATCGAACTGGCGCTTCTTCTGACTCTCTTCATTCAGCTTGCCATGTTTTACCGCTGAACCAGGGAGGGGGGCATTAACTCGCTGTCTATTACCAAGCCATTTATGGTTAAGGATGGCTGAAAATGGGTGGAGCGATCTGCTCTCGCCCGAAAATGGGTGGGATAAGAGCGTGGAGCCACGTTCATGGGATGATTATTTTAATTAAACCACAACAAATAGGGACACACATTAATTTTTTTCTAACTGACCTGAGCTTTAGTGTCTTGAAGTCCGTTTATGCCTCATACTGACTGTACCTCCGCAAGACTGATTTGTTGCTCTGTGTTTTGTCGCTTTCCAGCCACCATAGTTGTGAAGAAAAACAGTGTGATCTCTGACAAATAAATTCTAACAACGTCTCCGACTGGTACTCTTACTGGTAAAAAAAATATCGGTTGACACATTAAAATACCATCCTAACTTACATGCTGTTGTGCTTATTGGGAATGTAACAGCACTTGATGGCTGTATTTGCTCCAAGAATTCAAGCACCAGTGTCACCAGAGGAGAACAACCTTGAGTACCTTCGGGTCCTGCTGGCGCCAGCCTTTAGCAGGGCCTGAAAAACATAACCTTTGGTAGCACAGTTTCAGTTTTCTGGTTCTTTGTACAGAGGAAAAGTACCCTGTCTTCTAATTATTACACTCATGGCCATAAGCTTCTTTTAGCTTCAGAACTTCAGGACAACACAAAAGAAGCTGTTTGGGGTAGCGGTTAATTTGTGTAAAAATACATTTTGACCCACTTAGGTTAGGAGTAGCACAGCCGCATTACGGCAGATTCGTAGAGGAAGGCATTAGAATGCCTCACTCAGATAGGAAAACAGGTTTTTGTGTTTTGAGAGGCTGAGAAAGATTTAACTGTCAACCTGCTGTGTGTGTGTGTGGTGCTGAGTTTGCTCTCTGACCCGTTTTTCCCCCATTGTCTGAGCCCTCTGATGAATATCCAAGCCCTCTGCGGTCAGTTAAGTCATCCGCTAGATCTGGCTCCTCTCTCTGCACGGCCGGTTCGAACCAGTCTCGAGGCTAAGCAGGCTCACACTTCCACTTTCTGCACATGATTCCCTGCTAGCAGCCTCACACACATGCACACACACACACACACACTTACATTTTTAAATGAAATTTAAAAGGAAAGGTGCTGATTCCAGCAGTTCTGTGCTGACGACTAGACCTGGTTGATAAAACGATAATGATAATTATCATAGTTAACCATTTCTTCATTATCAGTTGAGGCATTTATGATAAAATGGTTATTTTATTAGTCATGTGATACCGTCTGGTTTGAGGGTGACCCTTTCTGCACTATCCTGCTGCTCTCAGGGTCACTTGGGACCAGACATTTTGGACACCAACTAAAAGGCTGAAACAGGAGATTTGAATTGGGGACACATAGAGAAGCTCTGGTCTGTGCTCAGAAACATGAGGCCTAGCGTCCCGTGTCACAATTCCTATTGATCCCCTTGTTCGATTGGCTCTAGGCGAAACACAGACATGGGCGGCGGGCGTCTCATCCTCTCTGGTGTTTGTTTGGTGTTGCTGAGTGGACACTGGGGTTGCTAGGCTGGAGCACATGTGATTCATCCACCAGCTGTTTCACTTCATTTCTGATTTTTTGACTGGTTGGTGGTGGTCCTGTGATGGAGTGTAAGCGCAACGTAGGCATTTCTAATAAAGTGGCCAGGGAGTGGAAACACAAGGTTGTGTATCTAATAAAGTTGCTAGTTAATGTAAGCACAACGTTGGTGTCTCTAATAAAGTGGTCTGTGAGTGGAAGCACAAGGTGGGTGTTTCTCATAAAGTGGCCAGATATTACAAGCACAAGGTGGGAGTTTCTAATAAAGTGGCCAGCGAGTGGAAATACAAAGTTGGTGTGTCTTATAAAGCTCCCAGTTAGTGTAAGCACAACGCTGGTGTTTCTAATAAAGTGGAAATATGTGCAAATAGAAAGTCCTAATCAATAACTGCTTCTGAATTGGCTCTTTTAACCAACATTGCCATGTACCTGATACACTCATACCAGCATCCCACACACTGTGGCTGTATTTTCTGGTCACTGCTTTGCAGGAATGACCACCCAAAAAAAGTAGGGGTCCAGTTACCATGGATGGATGTTGTAGGGGGAGTTAAATTGTGCAGCAGTTGGTGGCCCACAGTGTATAATTGTAAACCTTCAAAGGGCACCTCTTTGGTTGGTGTTTCTGACAAAACGGCCAACGATTGTAGCCACAAGGTGTACCTTATAAACTGGCAACTCAGTGTGGATGCGTATCAACAATACTAATATATCAAAAATGAATGAAAGATCGATAAATCCAAAGATCAGCACAGGTTTATAGAGCCTCCCTCTCTCCAACATGTTTGCAGTGGCTTTCCTTTGTCCAGTCACGTGATCAGGGGTGACCCTTTCTGCACTATCCTCTGGCACAGGGCCTTACAGACCAGTCGATTAAATAGTCCCTTGGCAGGGGCCAACACACACACACACAGAGTAACTGTGTGTGTGTATGTGTGTGTGTGTGAGAGAGAGAAACAGTATGTGTTGTCTTTATCAAGACTGCTGGCAGGCAGTAGCAGCACTGACCTTGTTCCTCAGCCAGGGCGAACAATAGTACTGTTCGATCTTCTCTCTCTCTCTCTTTCTCTCCCCTCTAGAATGATCATGCGAATGGACTCGTTAAATAATAGGGCTGTCCAGTAATCTCCCTCAGCCTGAGCCTGGGCCTGTCACGACAGAAAGAGACAAAGAGAGAGATAGAGAGAGAGTGAGAGAGAGTGAGAGAGAGAGAGAGAAGGGGGACAATAGTTCTGATTGCAAGGCCTTGAGTTGTCACCACCAGTGGGGTGGAATAAACTGTTGGTATGGAAGTATCCACCTTCATGGCCATCCTGTAATTTTTCATTTTTCAATGAAAGTGCGCTTGCTTGTGTGGAAGAGGAAAGGTGCTGATTCCAGCAGTTCCGTGCTGAGGACTAGACCTGGTAAAACGATAATGATAATTATCATTTTTTCATTATCGGTTGAGGTAAAATGGTTATTCCTGATTTACTACTTAGAAAGGAAGTAGTCTAGCAGGTCATTCACAGCAGCACAGACCACAGGAATTTTGTTTAGTTGAGTATTTTCAGTGTTGAAATTGTGTATAATGAAAAAGACCATTAATTTGGGGAAATGTCCAGGAACAAGAGGTGACTGTGGCAGAAAAGCTCTGGCTCAGTTTTGTTAAATACATTTGAAAATGAATGTAATAATTATCAGTGTAAAATGGAATACCTCAGAAAAATATATTGTGATAATGCTTTTCTGCCTGGAACCACCCAGGATGTTTGTGTAGGTGTGGTGGTGAGTAGGGTGAGGTCAGTGATCTGTAGCGATGCTCAGGCTTTCCCATTCCAACCCATGGCCTCTAGCTAGCAAGGAAACCCCATGATGGTGCCCTCAGTCTGTGACTGCTGTAGCTCACATTATGGTCAGTAGCTGATGTGGTCAACCCAGAATTTGTTTATTCCTGAAGGCCAAAATTCAGGATACTGTGCCAGACTTGTGTGTGTGTTTACATTTGTTGTGGCCTTCTGGGTGAGCCTTTAATCTCTAAAAGCCTCAGTGTCGCAACAACACTGGGAGGTGTAGGGGCAGTTTCTGTGAGCACAAGGTCGCTGTGTGGGAAGTCTGAGTGGAGAAATTCCAGCACCCTCCCAGCCATAGCTCTCTTGTCATCATGGTGACCGTGGGATGCAGTGACCCAGTGCCATAGCGACACAACCGTATACTGGTCACAACAGAGATCGGAGATAAACACTAGGTGTTACAAAGTGTGTGTCCACTGGCTGTGACTCATGCTGACACAACAGTGGGTGTTTAAGTTTAGTGCAACAAAATCTGCATTATCATGCATTCTACGTCATGAGGATGTCATTGGTCATCTTCTGTCCACGAACGTTCCTTTTTGTTTAAACTGAAAATAGACCGTGAGTTTAAGAGTCCCCTCTCTCCCGATCAAATAGTAAATAAAGTCTGCTTTCCGTTGAACCAGACGCTCAGGCAGATTAGCTTGTTGATATTTTCAGATGACAGAGCAGACTTCTTCATGGACACGTCATCAGACCCACGACTCTGTCCCTATCTGTAGGAGGACATGTTCTCTGGTGGCTGTGATTCCATATCCCATATGCTTTCTGGAGGGGGTGATGCAAGTTCTCTGTTCTTCAGTATGTCACTCAGCTTTCACCACACCCCATCCCTCTTTGCTTGTGGCACCTGAAGTCCTTGAATTTGGGGTCTAGAGCTGTTGCTACTTTTAAGAAGGTATTTATATATATATATATATATATATATATATATACACACACACATATATATGTGTGTGTGTGTCTGTGTGTGTCTGTGTCTGCTGGCTCCATTACTCAGAGGTTGATCTGGAGGTTTGGTATGGAGGAAAGCAGTTGGAGCAGTGGAGGGTAGTGACACTGGACTCTAGACCTCCGGCAAGTGTGTGTGGGAGAGCAAAAGAGAGGTGAGAGAGGGTGCCTGCTGCTGTAGCTGGTTTAAGCTGGTTTATCTGTAACTGAGACCGGGTGCCCTGAGTGGGTGCATAATAATGCGTCACTTAATCTGCACACATAGAGCTTTCTAGTGAGTGAGTGTGTGTGTGCGGGTAATACAACCTCTCGCTCATGGCCAAAGGGATGGCGATGGTTTTAGTGACCATGAGGCATTGTTGCTGCCTGTCCAGGCATCTGCCTCACACTTATGCAAACTCTGAGAAAGAGGATTAGTTGTTATTCCCCTCAGCATTTGTCAGTGACCAAAAAAAGGAGTAGAATCAGGTCCCCTTTCTGTGATGTCAGGGATGACTCCTGTTTACTTTTACCTGCAGACCCTATTTTTGACATTTCACGCTTCATGGCTGACAATAATTGCCCTAATTGCGAGGTTATAAACAGCTTATTCAGGTCTCCAGTAAACTATGAGGCATCTTGGCTCTTTTATCGCTGAGCTTACACAAGAACAGTTCCGCCAAACATTAAACCCGAGCAAAAACAAATGCATGGCCCTCCTGCGGAGGTCTGTTAATGGACGTTAAACAGGCCCCTGAGGGGCTTTGGTTTCCCAGAAAAGATTTGCTCTTACTGGATGCTTATCCAGCACCAGCTGGACTTAAACCAAGCCAGACACCGCGGTGGAATGAGAATGGTATTTGGAGCTGGATGAGATTTACTAGCTGAATCACTTACTGCATAATTTGGCTAGGTGCCTTTTGCCTGTCATGTTAGGCCAACATACCCTTTTGCCCCAGACCTGAGATCAGCACTATTCCAGTTTGATTCAGTGGTTAAAGTCGGAAAACAAGACTTAACTTGAATGCAATGAATTCCTGAGTATGCAAAGTTGCCCTGGGACAATGTAAATGTCTGTAAAAAGTGGCATACAAATGAAGTTGAACTCAGCTGAACCTGTTCCAGTGTAACCGAATTATGTCTCCCAGAACAAAGCATGTCATTAAGACGTCTGCCAGTCTCCCATTTTCCTGCGAAAGGGTGGTGTAGCAGACGCCCTCACAGGTGGGATTCTCTAACACGAAGAAGCTAGCCTTGCAATTTTTGGTCTTTCTTGTAAATGCTTGTTTTGCGCACTACAAGGTTAAAACGTACCCTTTGATCCAAGTATCTGCTTCAGCTCAAAGGTAGCCAAAATATACCTACTGCGTCTCTTTGGGGCCTTTAGGCGTTTTAGAATGCTCAAGCAAAGTGTGCTAGAATTGGCATAAAGGTTAATCTGGGCAGGAGGTCAGTTTTGCAGGATGGTTTTGAGTTTGAATACATACCAAACTGATCCATAGATTATTTTAGTTCAAACATGATTGTCCCAACATCAAAGATTAAATTCCAGTCAACTGGTAGATGGATCTGTCCATACAGTGATTCCTCTACCGTTGGTATCATGTGCGGTGCTTTTGATTGTGGTGTTCTGATGACTTTTAGCAACAGAAGAGATAGCAGAAGAGTCATCGCCACAGATTGCAGTGTCCAAAGGTTGCTTGTTTTGCTGATGTTGCGTAGTACCGGGACACCATAGTTTAGTTTGAAGAATGTTTGCTCAAGTTTTCAGGCCCAGACACACCAAGCCAGTGAGTAAGAACTTGTTCCAAGCAATGAAAAGGTATGAAATTCAACCTCGAAACCAAACTGTTTCTGTGGCTTTGAGTCCTGACCCAACCTAGCCCAACTGGTACTCCTAAATCTGAAATTTGATCCCATTAACGGAGATGAATTATAACATACATGGTTTTACAGAGCTATGTTTTATTACTAATGGTTTGAGCTGAAAGTCTGAAAAGGTCCTGCTGGCCTACCGAGAGCACAAGAGAGAAAATATGTGAAAACTATTGTTAGCTTAACGCTCTCATAGTACTACCAAAAAAAGGGGCTACTCTAACATGTAATTTAAAAAGTCCATGTGAGAATCCCAGGTGTTATTTTGCATGTGTGTGTTTTCAGAGCATACTCAGAGCTCTTGTGTGTCTGTATTCATAGCAACATGAAATATTAAATTATAATTTTATTAAGATTTAAATATTATTTATTCAGAAATGTTGACCTGTGAAGAGCAAAAGTAGTTAAATGCCCATCCCTGGTGATAAACTTTGCTTCTTGCACTGGCATTGAAAACTGAGGCGGTTCTCACTGTGTGCCATCATGAGAGTGCCGTTTGCTCTCTTTTTTCATATTTTGGGCCACTGATGCTTACTGGCAGCCCAGTGGGGTCCAGGACAATTTTGGTAGCAGGACCCTTACACTGGTTTTAATTGTACAGGTCTGTTAACCAATGCAAGAATCATGCTAACTTGCAGTCTTTGAGTGGTTAAACAACCCTTTAGATAATTTAATGACATACACAGCACACACTGTTCATCTTATGTCACCAAGTGAGGCCCGCTTTCTGACAAGCGGATTTAAAAAGGGTGAAATATGAGAAACGCCTTATTCTCTCTCTCTGCATGTGGTTAATCAACAAAGGGAATTCTTGGTAAATGAAATCAAGGAGAGAATTCATGGGTAAATTAGGACAGTCTAAATTCATTTAAAGTGTTATTAGAGCTTGATGTGAAGTAGGATTAGGCACCATGTATGTGATTGCAGAGCCGACTGCCTATCACCCATCTCCTCTCGCTGATTAGATTAAGGCTGCAGACAGATTGATACAGATGGCTTTTTTATGTAATCTTCCACAGAGCCCCGAGACATCCTTTCATGAACTAAACGAGGCAATGATTGCAGCATTACACTATCACATCAATGATTTATCCCCAGTGTTTGCGACGGATGGTTTAGCATCATCTCTTAAATAGGTCTACTACAGCAGATAACGTCATGTGCTCCAGAGACGAAAAGTTTGGTCACATCCGCCAACAGTGAGACCAGGAAAGTTGTGCTAAAACAAGTCATGCATATAGAGGAAGAAACCAGAACAAAGGACAAGAGAATATCTACAAGGGTTGCTGAGGTAAATACTATTCTGAGAACATTATCGCCTTAACATCTGCAGGAGCTAAGACTTGCACATACTTTGCACATGCAATCATAAAGGGGAATTCCACCATTTATTTTCCACTAAAGCTTTCTTTTGGGACTATTTTGCCTCACGACACCTGCATGTACCCCTCACCATGAATGGGTTCAGTATTAGACCCGAAGCTTCTCAAAACTCTGGTAAGACAACGTCTCAGGCATCAGGCAGGACATTCATATCCATTTCATAGAGTATCTTTCTGTGAGGGAGCTTTTACAGGCAGACGTCTGGTTCCATTCACCACCACTGTGACCAGTTGGGGAGTTGCTGTAGAACATCAGACCCACTCTGGATGACTTTGTTTACATCCCAACCACTTAATTCTTTAAAAATCCTTGGAATTTTCTTTAACCTCAAGAAAAACAGTGTGTAAACCTCAAAATCACACACTTCCTTGAAGCTCCACCTTGCTGGTGTAAAGTAAGAGACTGTTGCCCATTTGTTTATGCACTGCCATCTCCTAGCTCTTCATTAGTGGTCAGTTCCTGACCACACAGCCACTGGATAGTTCTGCATGGTTCACTTCTCTCAACCCGTTGATAATACTGATGCGTTTAAAAAACCTCTTGTAGCACCAGCACCACACACAAACATGACCAGTACCATGTCAGGGTCTCTGCTGTGCTGAGAACAGCCCACCACCCAAATAATGACTGAATAACAGCAGCAATGTGGTAAGAAATCAAAGACCAATGAATGAAATAGAGAGGGGCTGATAAACTGTTCAGCAAAAGATGGAAGTACAAGCTGGGTGTTTCTAATAAAGTGGCCAGTGAGCGGAAGCACAAGGTGGGTGTTTCTAATAAAGTGGCCAGTGAGCGGAAGCACAAGGTGGGTGTTCCTAATAAAGTGACCAGTGAGTGGAAGTACAAGGTTGGTGTTTCTAATAAAGTGGCCAGTGAGTGAAAGCACAAGGTGGGTGTTTCTAATAAAGTGGCCAGTGAGCGGAAGCACAAGGTGGGTGTTCCTAATAAAGTGACTAGTGAGTGGAAGCACAAGGTTGGTGTTTCTAATAAAGTGGCCAGTGATTGGAAGCACAAGGTTGGTGTTTCTAATAAAGTGGCCAAGGACTGGAAGCACAAGGTGGGTGTTTCTAATAAAGTGGCCAAGGATTGAAAATGCAAGGTGGGTGTTTCTAATAAAGTGGCCAGCAAGTGGACGCATGAGACAGGGGTTTCTAATAAAGTGGCCGGTGCATGACAGTATTGTTATTTTTCCCTTTCTCAGCTTTTCCTTATTTGGCCTCTCTGCATTCCACACTTGAGCATTTTTACGGGCAGTGGCCGAAGTTGATATTTATGATTTTAAACAAAAGTGTGAGTTATGGTCATTCTTAAATACACAGTTTCATCCTCTTTCCGTCAGTCCTCGCCTGCACTGTGGCCCCCCTGTGTCTGTAGCCGTTCTTTTACAGTCAGACGCTAAGATGTCTTTGGTGGCTCCAGCCCAGAGAATGGGAGGGATTGCTTTCTCCGGCCTGATCTGACCCCTGACCCTGGTTAAATTTAGTGCTCCCATTGTTATGATGACTGAAGGACGGCCTGGCTGGGCTCTGAAAGGGCACCGCCGGCCGCTCTGGCCGAGGCTTCCTTCCCTGTGTTGGGGAGGCCTTGCTGGGGTTGGTGTCTTTGCAAGTCCAGGACAAGGAGTGGACAATTTATGACATGTTCCCTCTGTCCGTTTCCACACCTGCCAGCCCTGCCACCGAGAGGCGTCCTGTTACAAAACACAATCGAAAGTAGAACAATATGACTGAGAACAGACAGAAACGTCTGACAATGTCTGCCGAATGCCATGCATTCCTTCACTTCTGTGCAACAATAGCACATTTTTTGGTGGTCTCCAGGGGCCCAAACAAGTGGCAAACCAAGTTTTTCCGATGTTTGGGCAGCAGTTACTGGTAAAGGGGGTCAAAACCAAAATCAAAACAGAAACGGCTGGGCTTGTAAATGGGAAATCCCAGGATGTTGCACGCTCTAGACACACACGAAGAGCTTTGTTTGCATTGGGGTCCCATATCTGCAGACATCAGGAGAGGCAGGATCTGAGCAATTTCTCCATAACAAACAGCTCGTTCTCTCAGTCAGGAAAACTAGTGGACAGACACTTCACGGCACCCAGTCTTACGGGAATTGTTTTGTGCCTTTTGATTCCCAGAGTTACCCTGGCCTTTCACCCACTTCACATATGGACGAATTAAATGCAAATTATCCCAATGATATAAAACCACTTTACGTCGTTCCACACCATGAACCGATCAATGAAGTTCAGGACCCAGTTATTACAAACTCCACATGCAATAAACGTGTTTAAAACAAGGCCAGTATGAAAACACAGTAATACAGTAACATAAAAAAGTAGATTCTAATAGAGTGAGTTCTAATAAGGTTTCATATCAAATGAAAGCGGTTTGAAATGAAACGAGTAGTTTATCAAACACACCACAGAGCTAGCATTAATAAAAAATAATTATTATCTACCTATATTTATTAACGAGTTGTTAATAATATAATATTAAACATTAATTATATGTAAACTGTTATTTATATATGAATTATTAGTAGTGATATATTGCAATGACAAAAACAACAACAACAACAATAATAATAATAATAACTACAGAAAGTAGTAAATCAGAATCAGAAAACTTTATCCTGGAGGAAATTACTGATGTTATGACTGCACAGAGACAAGAACATTATAAAATATGAAGTCTAAAATGAAAGTGAAATTTAAAAAAAAACACTCACTAATGCACTAAACTGCACTAATTTTGAATAATATTCCAGCTTCATTAGTAATTAATGACTCTCCAGAGAGATCTGCTGTAAGGGCTGTTTTCCTCTGGCGCCGCACTGCTTCTCTCCTATTGGCTGAGATCACTTAGGGGGCGTGCCTCCGGTGCCGTTGACGTCACGAGGGCTCCTTTATATCGCCGGCGTCGCGCTCGAGCTGTTCACCCAGCTGGCCTCGCGCTGCTCCAAACCAACAAACGAGCAAGCAAGAAAACAAACAAACAAACAAACAAACAAGCAAACAAACTCCTGAAGAAGGAAGGAGCGCGAGAGACAGACCGACCGCCCGCTTCGTCACGAGACACAGAGAGAAAATGTCTTCGTACTCGAGCTCGGAGAGCCGGCGCGTGACCCCGCGAGTGCACGGCAGCGGCTTCGACACGGCGCGCAGGAAGCGCGCGGCGCCGCACATCTTCGAGCACGTGCGCGAGGACGCGCTCGCGCGGCTCTTTCGCAAGGCGGGCGACGCAAAGGCGGACGAGCGCGCGCGCAGCGTGTTCGCCGCGGCCGCCTCGCTCGAGCCCGGGGAGACGGCGCGCGCGCTCATGGCGCTCCGGCAGCGCAAGAAGGACAAGCTGCTGCGCATCGCGGGCGCCGTGCGCCGCTTCCTGGGGGTTCGCTGAGCCTCCGGACGGGGGCACGGGGAAGACAGGCCCAGCGAGAGGAGAGAAAGAGAAACTGAGAGAAAGAAGAGAACAGAAGAAGAGGTTTAAACCGAAGACCTGCGGAGCGAGCGGACAGCTAAGGGCTCCGAGACCGGCCAGGACCAGAGAGAGAGACGGTGAAAACTTACCGAGTGGGTGAGGGGACGGACTGAAGGAGACAAAATACAAAACAAGACCCCCCACAGAGCCCACCGGGACCCTCACCGTGAAGGAGAACCGAGAGACTAACCGGAGAGAACCGGAGCGAACTCACCGGTTGCCAAGGTGACGCGTCCTTCTCTCTCGCGTGTGCGGGAACCCTTGAGGAACCGTTCCCGCGCTTCACGCAGCCAATGAGAGTGCGAGAAAGGCGCTCGCGTGAACTGATATTTTATTATTATTTTTTTTTACATTTTTATTTATTTTTTATTTTCCTTTTTTTAATGCACTTTGTGAACCTGAGGTGTCTCGTGTGACAACGAGAAGAAGGAGAAACAAACAAA
>JBBPCZ010149424.1:0-19004 GCA_037974445.1 Brycinus macrolepidotus | reverse complement strand
TAGTAAATGTGTTTGAGTAGGAGAACCATCAAACTGTGCTGGACACCGGCCCTCCAGGACCGGAGTTTGAGACCCCTTGCTTTAAACCTTTAGACATCAGCGGAATTCTAGAACCCACTTTTAGATTCCTGACACATTTCAGACACTAAATAAACACGAGGAACAGGGAACATAAACTGACTTCAGTAACTGATCATGTTCTCACTATAACGATTCCACCCTGGGTGTCGTCCTCTCCACGTAGCTGCAGTTTCATCAGACTTTTAGAGGCTCACTGATAAACGCTTGATCATGACTGGAGTTTGAGACCCCTGGTTTAAAGTAATTTCCAGATTCATCCAAAATAATTGTTGGATTACTCAATTACTACTACATTAGTCATATTCAGAGTGGGTTTAATGTGAAACGCTCTCTTCTAGGAAAATTTAAGAGGGGTTGGGGTCCATGGAGCAGTGTGTGGGAATGGTACCCTGCTCATGGGTACCTCAGTGGTGCCACTAGCAGTCCTGGGATTTAAACCTGTGACCCTCTGATCGCAGGGGCAACTCCCTAACCACAAGGCCACCAGCTGCCCCAATTAAGCGAATCTGGCTGTAGTTTTCTACAGTTTCGTTTCTCAAAATACTGGACCCATTTTAAAGCGGAAAAGAAAGAGGAGAGGCCTCATCGCAGCCCCAGCATGCAGCAGTGATCACGGCTTGCCTGGGTCTTTTTTAATGCAAAGTGGAACATTCGAGCCGTCATCACCGAGGCCCTCCTATGGGGATACAGGATTCTGCTGGGGGATCGCAGTTGGACTATGGTGACATGTGACAAGGGATGTTATCGCACACTGGCACATCTGTTATCATGTCATGATACATATCTGATCTGTGCCACGTGAGCCAAAAATAGAAAGTGGGTTATTTTTACACTTTTGGATGTCCTTTGGTGTGTTGCAGAACATGCTTTAATTCATGAGAAATGAAGTACCTCGTTGAAGACTGGGTACATAACGGCATACAGGGTCATAGAGACAATTGAACTTGTCTCAGCTTCATTCTTCATCTCTTCCATTGTCATCCTCAGTGGAGAGCCCTCCGCAGGAAAAACGGGCAAACGGGGCTTCACAGCAACTCTGCCCCCCACACACACACTGCTGCACACCTTTTGGGAAGAAAAAATTAAAAGTAAAGTAATGTGGCCCCTAATAGTCACATGTGAACAAACCACAGCACACAGTGTGAAATTCTCTCTGCATTTAACCCATTCACCAAGTAAAGCAGTAGGCTGCCACCAACGGGGAGCAGTGTGTGGGGACGGTATCTTGCTCAAGGGTACCTCAGTGGTGCTACTAGCAGTCCTGGGATTCAAACCCACGACCTCCTGATCGCAGGGGCAACTCCCTAAGCACTAGGCCACCAGCTGCCCCAGTTTATAAAAGAGGACAAGGTGTTAAGCTAGTTTATTTAACGTTAGGCCAGAACCTGCGCTGCTCTCGAAAAGTCTGGAGTTTGTTTCATTTAGAGCTCCTCGTTCTAATTTTTCCGATCCACCTTAAATAGTGCAGCAGTTCTTGCAGCAGCCCGAGTCGCCAGATCGGAGCCGCAGCGCTATTTAAGGCGGACCGGACAATTCGGACAGGGAGCTGGAAAATAAGCTGCTGAAGCTAGCAGGCTACACAACACGACTCAGACAGAGATTAAAACACGCTAACAAACTCAGAGCAAAGTATCCAGTCTGAGCAGAAATAACCCCCCACCCCACTCAACATTCACTGTTATCATCGGCTCCCTAAAGTTTGGCCAAAACTGAAGAGATAAACATCGGACCGCTTTAGCTTAGCCGCGATAGCCTCGCAACCGCTAACAAACATTAGCATTAGCATCCAGCCACGGGGAAAACACGGTGGTCTGGTCCCAATAAGACAACAACACACAGCATTCGAATAATAATACCTTCAAATAAAAGAAATTAAGGGCAGCAAAGGCCGCAAAACCGGCTAGGCTCCGTCGCTAGCTCCTCTTTACAACTTCAGAAGGAGGAAGTTTTCTGGTCGAACAGCGTCGGCTTTTAATTTCACACCCATTTTCGACTACGTCCCGCCTCTCCTGCGGTGCGATTGGCTCCTGCGCTCACCCTACCTACGCTGGGATTGGCCAGAAAATCTCGCTCACTGGGTGGATATGAAGTACTAGCCAATCGGCGAGCACAAGGGGCGGGGGTGTCTCAAAACGGGTGGGAAGAAAAATGCGTGTGGGAGGATGCTTGATGGTGACGTCTACAGGTAGACCAATCAACTCGCTCCAAAAAAAAGTCTGGTCGTATGACCCGCCCCTCTGCTGTTGCCTTGGAAACTTAGTCAACCTGAAATCTAAATTGACTTTTGTTTACCTTGGTAGTCCGTCAAGGTGAACAAAACAGATGACATCAGAATTACTTTGCCCTACCGCTGAAACGTGATTACACTGTTATGCCGCGTTCACTACACAACACTGTTATAGCATCTTCACTACACTACACTGTTACATTGCCTTCACTATAGGACACTGTTACACTGCCTTCACTACACGACACATTACGCCACCTTCACTACACTACACCATTACATCGCCTTCACTACAGGACACTGTTACACTGCCTTCACTACACGACACCGGTACACCACTTTCACTAAACTGCATGTTACACAGCCTTCACCACACAAATTACACCGCCTTCACTGCACTACACCGTTACACCACCTTCACTACACTACACGTTATACTGTCTTCACCACGCTACACATTACACTGCCTTCACGACACCAGACGTAACACCGCCTTCACTACACTGTTATACCACCTTCACTACACTACACGTTACACTGGTTTCGCTACACTACACTGTTACACCGCCTTCACTACACTACACTGTTACACCGCCTTCACTACACTACACAGTTACACTGCCTTCACTACATGACACGTTACACCACCTTCACTACACTACATGTCACACAGCCTTCACCACAAAAGTTACATCACCTTCACCACGCTAAACCATTACACCGCCTTCACTACACTGCACCGTTACAATACACGTTACACCAGCTTCACCATACTACACATTACACCGCCTTCACTACACGACACTGTTACATCGCCTTCACTACTTAACGCATTACACCACCTTCACCACACTACACCGTTACATCGCCTTCACTACATGACGTTACGCCGCCTACACTACAATACACTATTCACTACCTTCACTACACTACACTATTACACCACCTTCACTACAGTACACTGTTACATCGCCTTCACTACACAACACGTTACACCGCCTTCACTACACTACATGTTACACAGCCTTCATCACACAAGCTACACTGCCTTCACCACACTACACCATTACACCGCCTTCACTACACTACACCATTACACCACCTTCACCACACTACACAGTTACTCCACCTTCACTACACTACATCGTTACTCCGCCTTCACTACACTACACCATTACACCACCTTCATTACAAGATGCTGTTACACCACCTTCACTACACTACACCGTGACACCACCTTCACTGCACGACATGTTACACAACCTTCACTACACTACACTATTACACCACCTACACTACACTACACCGTTACACCACTTTTACTACTCTACACTTTGCACTGCATTACACTGCATCATGCTCTTCAGCTTCACCACTATTTACATCTTCATGCTGTGTAAAACTGCATGAAACTGGTTTTAAGAGTTAAACATCCCTCAGGCCTCTGCGCAGCATTGTGTGTGTGTGTGTGTGTGTGTGTGTGTGTGTTGTATGGTTAGATAAACTGAATTCATAAAGTGGATTGTCCTGCTCTGTGTGTCGGAATATTAGCTGAGTGTGTGTCTGCAGGGTTTGGCCTTTTCTTCTTTCATGTCTTTCCTCTTCTTTCTGCAGAAATATCATCGCACTGTTCTTTGATGCCATAAAGCACCGCAACAAACAAACAAATAAATAAATAGACCTAACTCTGAATTATTTAATTAAGAGTGATTCAGTAACAGGGGTTAATGTGGTGAATGTGTGCGTGTACAGTTACATTTACAGTTGCATCACCAGAACAAAACTATACTCAAAAAACATACATGCTCACACATACATATGTGTACACACTCATATACACTTACACACGCACACACCCGCGGATACACACACATGGGCGCAGTCTGGCTGGCATGTTTAAAGCACCATAAAGAGCTTCTTCATTAAAACTGGATTAAAAATCTGTTTCTGATTCAGACGAGTGTAAACACTAAAACACACCCCACCTCCTGCCTACAGCCCCAAAACACTCGGAACCAAAACCACACCCCACCTCCCGCCTACAGCCCCAAAATACCATGTCCATAAAGAACCAGCAGTGAAGTCCTGAAGTTACCTATTAAACTGAGGGAATGTTTTTGTGCTGTCTGGGGATTTGTCTCTGTTTTGGTTGGCACTTTTATTTTGACCAGGCAGTGGCCCAAACTTTTATGCTTCCTGGGACCAAGCGATTTGCTGGCTGCATCAGAAATGAGGATGTGGGGTGGGTTGGTGGCCCATTTAAGCTGGGCTTATGTCAACTGTGGACTGATGCTGGCCATGAGAATTTTGGTGGTGGCTGTGTGGCCTCGGCTTTATACTAAGAAGTGGGATTAGCAGGTTTGGACTCGAGTATGCTGGCAGTGCAGTGCTGGGCCTGTGCTGTGGCCAGCGGCTCTTTATGTCTTCCTCTGTGTTTAGTTCCTGTGCTGGCTGAGTCTGACACATAGACCCGGCAAGTGGAGGACGGTGTTGTGGCAGTTGGTGGCAGGCGAGGAAGGACAGAGCTCGCACACTTCCAACAAATGAAAGTTGGCTGACAGGCTGTGTGATGTAGAATTGCTGTAGAGTTGGGTGTGGCGGGTCTGAGTGTTCTATATTGGTTTCCCTTCCAGCGCACTTCTGTGAAGTAGATGTGTGTCGGGTCGGGCCAGACTGGCCAAGGATCCCAGATTGTAACCAGCTAACCAGCAGGGGCAGCTGGTGGCCTAGTGGTTAGGGCATTCGCTCTGCGATCAGAAAGTTGTGGGTTTGAAGCCCGAGACTGCTAAGCACCTCTGAGGTAGCCTTGAGCAAGGTACCATCCCCACGCACCGCTCCCCGGGCGCTGTGTTCCTGGCTGCCCACTGCTTCACTTGGTAAATGGGTTAAATACAGAGGAAGAATTTTGTGCTGTGGTCTGTTCACGTATGACAGAATGATCACTTTACACTTTACCAAGGGCGGGAGGCGTGGTGTAGGCCTCTGTGGTTGAGTGGATTTATGTGCTTTCTTTTTTGCAGCCATTGTTGAATACGAAGTGTATCGGTGGAGGGAAGGTCAGTGACTTTTTTTTTTGGTCTTGGCCAACAAGTGGCAGCATCGGCCAAGAGGGGGATTTTTTTTCTGTTTGTTTTCTATCGTTTATTTAGGGGAATAGCCCTTTCTCCCACAGTGTATCTCCCCATGTTCTCTCCCCCCTTGGGGTGGAGATTGTTGGTGCTGTGAACATACACTCATCTGTATTTAAATTACAGTGATTCCCTCTTTGTGAGTGTGACTTGTGTAGTGGGTTCCACGTGTGCTCTGCAGGAAGAGACCTAGAGGGGTAACCACTGAGGAAAGTGCTATATTGTGAGAACTGTCAATCTGAAAAACCTGTGTATTGTTAAAAGCGCTTACCTTTGTGTCTCTGCTCGTGTCTGTTGTTTCTGGGGGATCTTGAACCTAGGGAAGGAACGGGGAATCAGAAAACTTTACTGATACTGGAGGAAATTGCTTAAAAGTATTAAAGTGAACAGAAAATTGAACTGCATCTCACTAGGTGGGTTAGTCTTACGTTGGTTCACTTCACTGACACAGCCTGAGCCAAACCTGCAGAGCTTTATTACAGTTTAAAGGACAAGGCCACCTTAAACTATAGTGTGACGCGTGTGTTCTGCGTGTTCTGTAGTGCAGCATTACTTCAGCCTCCACACACAGTTCCACACTGTTCACCACTTTATACTTTTTCATGCAACAAATCATCTTAATGTTTCCTATTGCATAATATTTTCACAAGAATGTTTCATAAACAAGTCATTATTTAAATACAGAGACTCAGATTTCAACGTAATACAGTACTTCAAATTTGAGTCATTTTTTTTATTTATAGGTCATTATTTTGATATTAGTTACAATTCTGCAAAAAAGTCACTGTTTTGATATAAAATGTAATTAATAATAATAATAAACACAAGCTTGTCTCGTAAAAACAGTTTTCATGTTTATTTTCCAACGTTAGCACTGTTTCCACACCTCTTGTTTTGTACAGCTCCAAAAACAAAGTAAATGAATGTGATATAAATATAATATATATAATCAGTTTCTCTCAGGAGAAAATGTAGTTTTCCATGATAGGGGCCCTTTACTGAGGGATGTAGTTAAGTTCTGCTGGGGGATCAGTTGATGTACTGAACACCCCCATGTGGAATGATCTCGGAAACTCCCCAGCCAATCACGTCCCCCCTCTGGTCACAGCCTCCATCCTGATTGGCCTGTTTCTGTATCTCGGCAGGGTCCAGCGTGCGGCTCCACATGTTGACGGCGGTCAGTTTCCCGGTGAAGGCCACAGCAGCGTCCATGTCTCTGTACATTCCTGTGGAGCTGTTCTCCTGACCCAGCAGAACAGTGCCCCCCTCAGGCAGCCTGCGGCCCTGCGACAGTGCTGAAGAGCTGGACACCTGCTGACCGTCCACCCAGAGTGAGGCCACGCCCCCTTCTGACCTCCACAACCCACAGTAATGCTTCCACCGACCTTCTGACCCCGCACCGTGGGCCTGGACCACGTTCATCTCTCCACCAATGCTGAAGGTGAGGGTGTCTCTGTTCAGCAGAAGCCGGAGCTCCTGAGGGTTCCACCTGCTGCTGTAGGAGAACAACACAGTTCGGTCCAGCACCTCTGTCACTCTCACCCACAGACAGATGGACAGAGCGGTCAGAGACGGAGACACTTCAGCCTCCGCAAAACTGTACTTAGAGCGCATCGGGAACAACAGGGCCATCTCACAACCTACCACAGAGAGAAAGAAAGAGAGAGAGAGAATTACTACTATTGTTGTTGTTATTATAATTATTATTATTATTATTATTATTATTATTATCACTATTATCTTTTTTGGACTTCATTATTTATTTATTTATTATTATTTTATTTATTTATGTACTTTAGTAGAACTTTATGCTAATCTGTAATTCACATCATTTAATAATTTATCATTAACTTTATTGCTGCCTTTTTTTTTTAATGATTATCATTATCATGATCAATAACTAATTACTGTTAGTTTCACATGATGTTCAATTTTTTTAAATGTTACATTACATACTGCTTTGGCAGCATTGTTGCTGAAACAGTCCTTGCCAATAAAGCTACTTTGAATTTAAATTTGAATTTGAGACACAAACACACACACACAGATATAGAGAGAGAAGAGACGAAGAGACAGAGAGAGAGAGAGACATATTTAGAGACAGAGAGAGAAGGAGAGAGAGAGAGATTTAGAGAGGGGAGAGAGAGCGAGAGAGAAAGACAAATAGACAGAAAGAGGGGGTGGAGGGAGAGAGAACTGGAAATTATGACAGTAAATTAGCCATGATGCTAACATTAGCTTATTCACAGAACCACAGTAAACTCCTCTGATGCTTCCTAACAGTGTGATCTTTCACACACACACACACACACACACACACAGTTAAAGTGATTGTAAGTAACACTCTGTATGTGTGTGTGTGTGTGTGTGTTTGTGTGATGCATTTATGGCCAGAATTGAACACATTAGTGGGCGGAGCCTGGTGGTGGTGTCTGTATAATTAATTCAGTTCTGTTTACCTAAGGGCAGGTACCGTTGGGCAGCTGCCCGCTGGAGCAGAGCCAGCTGTGAGTGAACCCTCTGTAGATCCGCCGCTGTGGCCGCCAGCGCCCGCTCCAGCTTCGCACTGTCCAATCCAGAGTCCTGCTGAGTCTTCATCATCACCTGGCCCAGGTACCCGTTCTCCAGCTTCTCAATACGAGTGGCCTGCACCCCAGTGAAGTTCTCCAGCCGCTTGAGGGTGGAACTGCACTGAGTCTGCAGCTTTTCGGCCACCTCCTTCACCTCGGACACGGCCGTGTCCAGCTTGAGGTCCAGCTGCTGACCCAAAGCCTTGCAGGGCTCCTCTGGGGTGGAGCTGCTGCAGGATCTGCTCTGGATCTCCTTTCTGAGGTTCTTCATCATCTCTTCTCCAGCCTCAAGGATCATGTTCTGCCTCATGTGGGAATCCTCCAGCTTGATGAAGAGCATATCCCAGCGAGACTGATCTCTGTTCTCACATGGACTGGAGGTCACTCCTGCTGGGAGAGGGCACATCTTTACACATGTGGTCAGAGCTGCTCATATCCAGCACAGATGACAGATTATCAACAACTGAGAGAACATTTCTGCCTCAGCAAATAAACATAAACCTTCCTCTGGCTGCTCTGATCCGTATTTTGCTGAATCTGTGTTCCTCTTGAGTGGAGTGTGAGAATCACAATAAACACTAGTTACGGAGAAGAGAAACTAACATGGAGTCTGGATTACAAACCGAACCTGAGTCTGACACATCTGTGGTTACTGAAGTCTGAATCTGACCAAAGTTCTTCATGGAGTGGAGTTTTGCAGCTCTGCAGACCAGCTGGTGGAAGGTTAAACTGTGCCTAAAGCTGTCCACAAGGAGCCGCCTATTTGTCTCAGATTTACATCCCAGGCACACTACTGTTCCATTGCTATATTGTCCATTTATTGTACCGTTTCTGTCATTCCTTGCACATTTTTCAACTGCCTCCTGTTATACTTCTGTTATACTGTCTATACTGCCATTTTCATTTGTTTTTTACTGTTTACACTGGCTATACTGCCTACACGATCTATAAGGTTATAGTGTTTGCACAATCCTCTAATACATTGCACATTTTTTTCAATCGTTGCACATTTTATTTTACTTATATTTATATATAATGCACAGAGAGCTGTCCACACACTCAGGATAGGTTAACTCTCACTCTTATCCTATTCTATACTTCTTTATTTGCACTTTATTTGTTTTATGTCTGTTGCACTATGTGTACACTGTGGAACCTGAGCTTCGCCATTTCGTCTCTCTGTGTACTTGTGTGTGGCTGAGATGACAATAAAGTTCACTTTGACTTTGACTTTGACTTTGACTGTGCAATCACTTATGGTACAATACTAGTCACTCTGGAAGGTTTACATGGCATTCATGCTATACTGTTAAATTACATTACTATACATTGTCGTGGTGTTTATTTATTGTGTTGTTTGTATTGTTTCTGTCATAACTTGCACTCTGTTGAATGTTTAATGTTGCTATATGTTGCATGTACACAGCTGCTGATGATGACAAAGCAACTTTGAACCCTATTAGCACTCAAATAGGTTTGGTGTGTATCACTGAAAGAGAGGAAACTGGCTCCTCCAGTAAAGTAAGGTTTTTCTGTGAAACTGCATCCAAAGTAAAGAATGTTGCTTAAGACTATATGTAAGCCAGCAAACCAGCACACTGCACTTTACAGCACAGAAATTCTATTCTGTTACATTTTGCACACTGTACAGATCTTGTTTCTTTGTAATTCTGTAATATTCATTTTAGTTGGAATATTCTTTTTTTTCTTCAAAATTTCTCTTTAATTTAAATTACAGTCTTAAGGGTAGACTCAGGGGTCTCATTTCACTACATGTTGTACTTTTCTAACTATGTATGTGACAAATAAAGAATCTTGAATCTTGAAGTGTCTAATGAGCTTCAAACTTCTTCAAACAGCAAGATAAACTACATTACCTAAAAAAAATCACACACTTGTCTCAGAAAAGCTCCACTCTGGAGAAACTCACAGAGTTAGAATTGTTCAAAGTGGTGGTGAATGGAACTGGACATCCGCCTCTAAAAGCTCCCTCATAGAGAAAAGACAAAACACCACTATTTTACCATCATCAACATTCCATATAAACACCCAGAGACATGACTAGCTTCACTGGGGGTCGATAGTGAATAATACGGCTGTATTTGTGTTGGAGAGGTCTGGTTCCATTCACGATCACTGTGAAGAAATCCGAGTCTCTACAATCAACCGTTTCACACCAAACTCACTCTGAACTACTCTGCTTACACACACTGAATTATGGGGAGTTTTGAAAAATGGGTGGAATGCTTCTTTAAGTGCGACTATAACCTCACACACCCCTCCACCAGGTGTTAAAGCTCGGGAACATTAAAGGTAAGAGTCAGAGAGTGTGACGGCTATGCTACAGGCTCACGGACCCTCACCGTGAACAGCAGAGGTGTTTGATGTTTGTGTGATGGCCACACTAACTAGACCCTTGTTGTATAATTATAACCTGAACAGTTTTATTTACTAAGCACAAGCAATCACATCCAGGTGTTAGTTTTACTGTTATACAGTTAGTATGGAACTTCTTAAACCAAGGAATGACTGCAGTAAAAATAAAAAGACTTTCCAGAGAGCAGCTGTAGACACAGCAGCTCAGAAAGTGCTGAGGAACAGATAGAACAGCAGTGGAACCTCTTAGAACATCCAGCATCTCTCTGCACAGGTGCTATGAGGCTGAATATAACGGCTCCACCATTTAAGGTGGAATGGAAAATTGGAATGAGAAGCTTTGAGGAAAGGAATCAGGACGGTACCAGAACTGAGGAGAAACTAAGGCACTGCAGTGTAAGTAGAATGGGAATGGAATGACAGCTTTACTGAAGATAGAAAAGACAAAATGAAGAGAGTTCCTCCTACTCTGCCTTAACCGGGAGACATTTATCTCAGAATAAGGAATGGGAGGTGAGAATGTACCTTCTTGCTGATATCCGTCTGACACCTCGTTATAATAGGAGTCTGAAATATCCCCGTAGTCGTACCCCAGTCCACTCAGCACGCAGGGCAGCCACAGCAGCCACAGGGTCCTGTCCAGAGCCATGCTGGGGTCACTTTTGCTCTGCTGGGTCAGAACAGATTCAGCTTGTTCATATAAAGCTCCCGCTAGTCCTCACTATCCAGATTCCTGTGCTGTTGCTGACCAGTGCTTTGGCCCTTAGCCTGGAACTGACAGCGCGGGGGGGCCGAGAGGCTTTTAAACACAACCCACTGAGTCGGGGAGCCCCACCAAGTGCTACACTGTGTTAGAGGCAGCTGGTGTGTGTCATCATGTGGAGATCCACTGTGTGTGTGTGTGTGTGTGTGTGTGTGTGTGTGTGTGTTATACGCTGGGGGAGGGGATTCCCTCTGCACAGACTGCTTCCAGGTGGGGAGAAATGACTTAGAGAAGATTCAGGAGGCACATAGACCACTGAACTAGTCTTAAGAGCATCATGGACTGGGCTAATAGGCTCCTACGCTGGGCTAACAGGCTCCTACACTGGGCTAACAGGCTCCTACACTGGGCTAACAGGATGCTGGTCTGGGTTAACAGAATACTAATTAACAGAGTTTACAGAGTGCTGACTGAGGGTCTTAAAGTAGACAAATGAGGGATTAAAGTTACTAAGAACGTGTTTATGCTGGACAGGGATGAATCTGAGTAATGGGACTGGACGGGTGAAATGATCAAGCTTCGTCTTTATCCTGCAGTGTTTTATGGTCTTTGTGTTCAATGTGTAGTTCGTTCTGGAGGGTGTGTTTACAGGACAGTGAGACATTGGACTTCATGCTACAGAGATGTTCTGACCAGAATTGTGAAACATTTTCTGGAATGGGTCAGTAAAGCAGAACAGCGGTGGGTTTAACTGGTCGAGACAGACAGTCAGAGTTTACCTACAGGCTAGAACACACAGCAATTAAAGAATATTTTTAGCCTTTAGTAGTTTAGCTCCACCCATTCAGCCTACAGTGGGTGGTGGCTTGGTGGTTAGGGAGTTGCGCCTGTGATTGGTTTTTTTGAATCCCAGGACTGCTAGTGGTACCACTGAGGTACCCTTGAGCAAGGTACCGTCCCCACACACTGCTCCCCAGGCTCAACTTTGTCGGCTACCAACTACTTCTCTCGGGAACAATTTCCCACTGTTCACGCTGTGTGCTGTCCTGTGCTATGCTGTGCTGTGGTGTGTTCACGTGTGACAAAAAATGGCCACTTTAGTTTACAGCAGTTTAGCTCTGCCCATTCAGCCTACAGCAACTTAGCCCCATCCATTCACACTGAAGTTATAAAGAGAGTTTCAGCCCGCAAAGCTGTTTTAATCTGATTTAAATACACCGATCAGCCCCAACACTGACCCGACTGCAGGTGAAGTGAACAAAGGTGGGGTATACTGGGCAGTGAGTGAATAGTCAGTTCTTTAGGTTGATGCTGGAAACAGGAAAATGGGCAACCGTAAGGGTCTGAGGAACTTTCATAAGAACCAAACTGTTATAGCTGGACGACTGGTTCAGAACATTTTCAAAATGGCAGGTCTTGTGGGGGTTTCCCAGTTCCTGGATAAAGCACCCTGCCAAACTGCAAACACTGTTCAGGAACGGCGTGAGGAACATCACAATGAGCTCAAGGTGTCGATTCGGCCTCCATATTCCTCAGATATCAAACCAATCAAGCAACTGTGGGATGTGCTGGACAAAGGAGTCTAGTCCATGGAGGCCCCACCTCACAACTTATGACTGCTGCTGGTGAAATACCACAGCACACCTTCAGAGGTCTTGAGGAGTCCATGCCTCGATGGGTCAGAGCTGTTTTGGGGGTAAGAGGGAGACCCACACAATATTAGGCAAGTTGTTTAAATGTTCTGGCTGATGGGTGTGTGTTTAACTGTAAGGGATAAGTGGGGGGTATAAATGAATCAGGGCTGATTGTGGTGAATTAACCAGACTGATGTTTTGAGTGGAGCTCTTGTATAAAAGAATGGTGGGGGTGGGGGGTGTTATTAAGGACATTAGGGAAGAAGTGCTTGGAATACAGAATGACTTTCCAGTGTGTGCAGAACAGTGAAGGAAACACTCCCACATGGAGCCAACAGGGTGTGTGTTGTCTCTAGAGTTATGAGGGGTGCAGTTTGGGTGCTTTAGGATTTACAGAGAGGTGTGTGTGTATGTGTGTGTGTGTGTGTGTGTGTGCGTTAGAGTGTGAGCCGTGTGCTGGGAACTCATGTGTGATGAAACACGCTGAGTGTTAAAATACACACTTCAGGACTGTATGACGAAAAACGCACAGAACCATCTTCTCACCTCCTCATCCACGTTCCTCCACCTGCACCTTCATGAGGGAAGCCTTCAGCGAGCTCACATCTCCTAAAGTGCTCAGAAAGAGCTCTAACGGGTCCTGCAGAAACACCTGAACCCCTGTAGGCGTCTTCATTTACACACAAACACACACACACACACACACACACACACACACACACACAGAGCTTCTGAGGGAGCTGAAAGTGTTTCCAGATTGGGTCATGTTGCCTCAGAGCTGCTGGCTATGATGAAAGATGATCTGATTTGATAAATAAGGTGATAAATCAGTTTTGGATAATGAGTGATTTGTGTGTTTTCGGTTCTTGGTGAACTCTTGGTGAAATGTCACAATTCTGCGTCACTCACACACACACACACACACACACACCCATACACATACACACACACACACACACACACACACATACACACATACACACACACATATACACACACTTCTGAACCGCCTCTCTGTCTGCATTTAATTACACTATAAAAATAAAAAAAGATGTTTCGAGAAATATTTAACTTTGGAAACGTTTCTCAACGAGCTTCATAAACACTGAGTGACCACCTTGTTAGAAACACTGCCCACTTTATTAGCCACTGTTTCCATTAACAGTCAGTGATGTACCTAGAACTAACAGAAACCTCCTTACACTACGGCTCTACAGTCAGTAACATATCCACAATAGACTGAAACCTGCTCTACAGTCAATGATGCATCTAGAATGGACTGAAACCTGCTTATACTATGGCTCTACGGTCAGTGATGTGTCTAGAACCAATTGAAAACTGCTTAAACTTTGGCTGTACAGTCAGTGATACATCTAGAACAGACTGAAACCTGCTTACACTAGTGCTCTACAAACAGTGATGTATCTAGAACTGACTGAAACTTACTTATACAGTCAGTGACTTATCTTGAATGGGCTGAAACCTGCTCTACAGTCAGTGAGATATCTAGAACGGACTGAAACCTGCTTACACTACGGCTTTACAGTCAGTGATGTATCTAGAACTGACACGTTTACGGCATTTAGCAGACACTCTTATCCAGAGCGACGTACATCTATGGACACAGTCCATAGAGCCCAAGCCTGCCTCAAAGCCACAGAGTAAAACTTCCTGATTAGACAGATTTCTGTTTAAAACGCAACAGTGAAAGAAGAATTTAGAAGAATGACAATCTAAACATTCCTAGAAATCCTGAGGGTTTTTCAAAGAGGTTAGAAGGTCATGAAGTTTTTTAGAGAGGTTAAAAGGTCCTGAGGGCTCCTCAGAGGGGTGAGAAAGTACCGAGGGTTCCTCAGAGGGGTTAGAAGGTTCTAATGGTTCCACAGGGGGCTTGAAAGGTCCTAAAGGGGTTCCTCTGAGGGGTCAGAAAATACTAAGGGCCCCCCAGAGGTGTTAGAAGATACTAAGGGTTCCTCAGAGGGGTGCAAAAATACTGAGGGTTCCTCAGAGGGGTTAGAATGTCCTGAGGGTTCCTGTGTGGTGTCCTTTTAGTATATGGAGATAGAACAGACTTGTGAGGTAAATGTGAAAACTACTAAAGGTTGGATGATGCCGCGGCAGCAACAAAAACACAGGGATCCGACTCTGCGGTGCCAGTACCCTTTAACCAAGTGAAGCCGTGGCGAATTCCCAATGTCCAGATCGGTCATTCCTTCATCTGTAAATGACATACTTACACACTGCCGGTTCTCTCTCGCTCTCTCTCTTAAACACCCACACAGAAACACACACACAGTCTCAATGCCGTCAGCCCGAATAACAAAGAAGGACGGACGGTTGTAAATGTGGGAGCACTGAAGTTGGAAGGACAGAAATGTGGGTAATTTGCTTGTTTCTCAACCTGCGGTTTCTACTCTGGATGGTGATTCACTCATGGGAGTTCAATGTGAATGCTGATTAATTCATTAATTCACAAAAATAACTAACAACATCACATTCATCATCATCAGCTGTTTTTAGATAATGAGTAAGAGCAGCCAGGCTGAAACCCTCACTTTAAAACTCTTGAGTAAATAAATACGTACATGAATTAATCAATTAATCAATCAAATGGGGGAGGGTGGAATGAAGTGTGGGAAATGAGAAAGCGGAGAATTCACCAAAATAAAGGAGGACCTTAACAGTTGAACAAACAAGTGCACCTCCAAACAAACACCGCTGTACCATTTGAGGAATGCTAGATCCAGGCAAGAAATTTCTGTTCCACCTTAAATCGTGCAGTAGTATTTGTGTGGGGACGGGGCTTCAGAGGGAACACTGAAAAAGAGGTTATGTTTGTTTGGGGTAAATGTCCATCTGGGGCCCCGAAGTGTTGCCCCCTGACAGGAGGTCAGTTCTCATCTGTGTCCGAGAGAGTGTCTGTGTGAGATGTGTGTTATTTTGTTAAATGAATTTGCTGAAGGCACAAAGAATAAACTGGAGAACAGCTTCAGCTCGGTTCCTCAGACTGTGTGAAGGTGTTCAGTAACCTCTAATAGACTTGCTGATGTGGTTTCTGACACCGTACTCAACTCACTATTATCCAGAGCCATGGACTAAAGTACGTTAGTACAGATAAACACAGTGGCAGTTGAGCCGAAGGGTGAAGTTAGTGTGTTTTTTATTGACTTACCTGTAAACATTCCCAGCTTAACAAGACACTGATTTATCTCCTCTCCATTTGGGAGGGCCACAGGGCAACACCTGATGCTAACGTAGCCCAAACACACACTGTGATACGCTCAGGTGACACTTCACTTCCATGGAATTTCTGTCCTGTAGCTGCTCGTCTATGTGAGGTGTGTGTGCACACACTGCCCCCTCAGTTCAAGCTCTCAGGTGAGCTTCAGGGAAAACAGGGTTGCCAACTCTTACGCATCTGGCGTGACAGTCAGCCTTAATCTCACGTTCCACTCTCAAGAAAGAAATCTTACGCCAACACCCCCCCCCCCCGGCCCCGCTCACCGCTCCCGTCATCGGCCACACACACCCCAAAATCTCACTCCAAATTTTTGGACAAGTTGGCAGCCCTGGGCAAATACTGCTAAACAGTCTCCTGCACAGCAGCAGATCAACATCCTAACAGCCAAAGAGCCAACAACCTGAAAGCTAACGGCCTAATGGTTTATTGTACTAAGCACTAATAGCTGGAGTGCTAATGTCCTGAGAGCTAACGGCTTAGCATCCAACATCCTGACAGCTAACATCCTGAGCTAATGTCCTGAGAGCTAACTTCTTTACAGCTAACGCCCTGAGCACAAACAACCTTAGAGCAAAAGGGCTGAGCACATATGTTCCAAGCACTAACATCCATAGAGGAAAAGGCCTGAGCTCTAATGTCCTGAGAGCAAAAAGCCTGAACGCTAAAGTTCTTAGAACAAAAGGCCCGAGCCAACCTCAGAGTGCTAACGTGCTTAGAGCGAAAGGCCTGAGTGATAACATCCAGAGTGCTAACACAATTCACTTTTCTTCCTTACAATCCCAACTTAATTATAAAACTCCATCTGAAGTATAGCTACAGCAGGCTGCACCCATTTCCTTGGTTACACTACACTGTTTCCATGGTTTCCTTGACGTTCCCTCCACTTCCAAAATTTAAACTGGTGCTGAGTCTACAGGAGCTCTTACTGAGTCTTACTGCCAACAACCCAGATTCCACAAACCCTCCACGAGGAATCCACTTTAAAAGCAGGAAAAACAGAGTCCAGTTAAAACACATTCCACGGTGTGTTTCACCCCAGCGAGTGCGCCGCAGTTATCTCAGCAATGTTCCTCTGCTCCTCATTAACTCCTCCAGGAGCTGCTCCAAATACAGCTGGAAGATTTAAGATTCAAGATTGTTTATTTGTCACACACAGGTTATGCAGTGAAATGTGTTACGTAGGTCACTCCTGGACTATGCAATAAAAAAGAAACAGCAATAAAATTATAAATTAAAAAACAAACAGTAGTAGACTATCAAGAGTAAAAAAAATATATAAGAAAATAAGGATGGACTATCATACATAAGTGGAATAGTGTGCCTGAGCAATGAAATAACAGTGTACATTGTTTACGACAGAGAACACGGTGCAAATATTAAAAATGAACAATTGACAAATTGGCATAGTGCTCGAAATGATGAAGTGTAGGAGCTGACATTGAATACTGTCAATTTTATACCAAAAGTCAAATACGAAGAAAAATGTGCAATTGGCAGTGGTTGTAAAGATAGCAGCATGACATTGAGTATAATCAGATGATGCCTGAGATAAGTAGGGGAGCTATATGAACCGTGAATCTAGAGGCAAGTAAGAATCCAGTGAAGAACAGACTTAAAGAGTAGATCTGTTGCAACGTGCAGCTGCTTCGATTGCCCTCTGCCAAGCCTTTTGGTCATGGGCGGAGCAGCTCCTGAACCAGGATGTAATGTTCACGGTCAGGATGCTTTCAACAGCAGCTGTGTAGAAGGTCTTCAGGATCCCATAAGAGACTCCAATGTCCCAGATGAGACTGTCTCGGATAGTACAGCTGCTGCCTTGCCTTTGTGACCTGGACATGTATGTGCTGAGACCAGGTCAGATCCTTTGAGATGTGCACACCAAGGTACTTGAAGTTATTCACTCCTCGACTGGAGCACTGTTGATGAGGAGTGGAGCATAGGACTGCAGCTTCTTCCTGCCAAAGTCCACAAATCTTTTCTGTTTTTGTTGATGTGTAGGTTGTTGCTCTGACACCACACTGTGTGGTTCTCGACTTCCTTCAGGCAGGCCAACTGATATTTATTACTAATGAGGCCTTCTACCACTGTGTAATCCATTAACTTCTCAGTGAACTGAACGAGGCCACACAATCATGCGTGTAGAAAGAATAGAGGGCTCAGGACATAAACTTTTCACCACTTGGGAGTCTGGTTGTGAGAAAGTCTAGTACCCACTCACAGAGCTGGTAATTCAGTCCCAAGTCCCACAGCTTAGTGATCAGTCTTTGTGAGGCTATGGCACTGAAGTAAGTAGTAAGTAAAGTTTTGTTTATAAAGTGCTTTTCACAGACAGATGTATAATAAAATTTCACAGAAATTGTAAAATGCAGAATATAAAAAAAGATATATATTAAATATATTATATATATTAATATATTAATAAAAGCTACCCTAAGGCTTGTCTAAAAGGGTAAATCTGGGCCTTAAACTGTTCGACCAATTGCACCAATCTCAACAGACTGAAATGCACGTTCCCCACACATCTTCAGTCTGGTGCGAGGAACAGAAAGAAGGCCTTGTTGAGTGGATCTCAGAGGTTTACTGGTGGTGTAAAACTGCAGAAGATCCACAATATATTGAGGGGCCTAACTATGTAGGGCTCTTTAAGTGAGAATGAGGATTTTATACTGTATGCTAAATTACACTGGAAAGCTGAGCTTTAGCCCACAAACAGCAATTTTACATAGTTTCTGTTCTCTCTGTCCATATGGGTGAGAGCTTACAGGATCCTGAAAAGTTCTGTTGACCCACAGTTTCTGATTGTGAAATATCCTGATTTTGACAGTGGGCACAATCTGGTCAGTTAATGCCCTAATGCTACTCCTAGGGTTGCCAACTTTCTCAATGCCAAATGCGGGACACTTGCTGATGTGGTGAGGGGGGGTGTGGGGGCGGGGGGTGTTGGCTTGTTGCTTGTGAGCGGAGGGGGATGACCGGGATGGCGGCGACCGGTGGGGGGGGATTGTTTTGTCGGCTTGTGGCTTGTGAGCGGGAAGGTGATTTGG
>JBBPCZ010149413.1:0-19008 GCA_037974445.1 Brycinus macrolepidotus | reverse complement strand
TCGCAGCAGCGTTAACTACCCTCCACTTCCGGTGACAAACCGGTTTACACTTAGACACACATACAAGGGCCCAGAAAGTACTATAAATTTTGTTATTTTGATTCATTATGTAAAATTAGTTTGAGTGTTTGTATTCTGAATTTTTTTTTTTAAGTCTATAGAAACATAGAATTTCGATTTGTGTTATAAAATTTGTTTGTGTGTCTTGTTTCTGGGTTTTTTGGGGGGGTTTTTTCTCTTCACTGTCTTTTTCTTCGTCACTGCGGGGGGAGGGCTCGGAGAGGCTTTCATGTTTGTAAAATGAAGAGGGGGGGTGGTGGCGGGCCAAAAAATAAAAAATAAAAAAATTGAGCAGTGAGTGGAAGTACAAGGTGTTTCTAACAAATTGAGCAGTGAGTGGAAGCACAGTGTGGGTGTTTCCAATAAATTGGGCAGTGAGTGGAAGCGCAGGGTAGGTGTTTCTAATAAAGTGTTCAGTGAGTGGAAGTACAAGGCAGGTGTTTCTGATAAAGTGGCCAGGGAATGTATTGTAAAAATAACATTTTGGTTTTTTTTCTCTGCAGCGCCAGGCAGCATGGGTAAGTGGGAGGAAGTGCAAGCCAAAGCTCGTCACCTGTTGATGATGTCCCACAGTGTGTCTCACTGCACCGTACAGCTGCAGAGCCGCAGGCAGGGGGCGCCGCACACCTGCTCCAGCTGCCTACAGAGTGCCTGAACTCTCTCTCTCTCTCTCACACACACACACACACACTCCCGCTACCACACACACCGCACACCCTTGCATCTCCTTCACGCTGCTACTGTGACAGTAATTGTGTTGCTATGCAACGGCAGAGGCAAAACCAAAGGCAGCGGAGTGACCGTCCCGCCAGAACGGGGTTTTAACCAGAGCTCAGTGTCTAGCTTTTTCTAAACCTCCCGATTAACCTTGCTCACTTTTGATAAACTTTCATACAGATGTGTAAACAGTGGAATGTTTTTTGGTTGTCTGTTTGTTTGGACCACGTTATGTGGTAGAATTTTTATTTTTGGTTAATCTTCCATGCTGACTTAGTAATGTAAGAGACCTTTGGTCTGTCCAACTTGTCTTTCCAGAACAGTTTATTAAATCAGCTGATCTGAGGGAGATAAAAAAAAAAAAAACACCAGTCAGGCTCAGATACGCCAGACTGAACCCGGCTAGAGCTCCCCAGTATATCTCCTGGACGAAGCAGAGATTTTCACTTTAGCTATAGAGTTTAAGCCTTAAATGAGGATTGTCACTAGAAATCCCCTTCTTTTGGCTGGCTAGAGTAAGCCTTTAAGTTTAGGCTTAAAGTTTCTGGCAAACTGAGAAAGACAGTTGTGTAAACTGCCTCAAAAACTGCCCCAGACTGGTCCTAGACAGTATTTTTCTTTAAACGTGCTGTGTAGTCCAGGACTAGGCTTAATCCCTGATTAAGAAACAGTGTCTCTGTATTCACCTCATAACCCACAGTAGATACTGAATAATGAGATAAATAACAATAGACTCGCATTTTAATAAATCAGGCCCAAAGTTAGGCCTGTCCGATAGAAGAGACATTCCACTTGGTCAGTCCTTGGTCAGGCTTAAATTATTTGGCTAAACTGAGAATTCCTGCTTTGTGAAATTCCTCCCAGGACATGAGAAGCATAAAACTAAAGCTAGTCTGGTTCTAGATCAATCTAGTCTTGTTCTAGTCTCAGTCTAGGTGTAGTCTAGAAAAGATCGTATGGGTTAAAGTAGTCTGTTCTAGGCTATGCTAATTTGGCTATTGTCTAATGAAGCTAGTCTACCTCTGGGCTAAAATGACTGGGCTCCAGACTAATGAGCTTGCTCTGACTCTAGGCTAAAATAATGTGGTTCTCAATTAACAAAGTTGTCTGGTTCCAGGCTTAGCTAATCTGACTCTAGGTTAAACTAGTTTAGCCCCAGACTAGCAAACCTAGTTTGGCTCTCGGCCAGGGAAGCTGAGACTCCAGACTAATGAAGCTACTTGAGACAAAGAGAGGCTGACTCTAGACTAAGCTAATCTGATTTTTAATGAAAAAAGCAAGTCTAGCTCCAGACTAACAAAGCTAGTTTGGTTGTAGGCTGAGGAAGCTAATCTGGAAGCTAGACTGTTCTCCTGGACCCAGCTGGAGCTCCCCTGACTATCTCCTGGACCCTCCTGAAACTCTCTAGACTAGTAAGGCTACTCTAGACTAACCTACTCTGGTTAGAAACTAATGAAGCTCATTTGGCTCTGGGCTGAAGTTGGTCTGCTTCTAGGTTAACCAGTCTTATTCTAGGCTAATCTGGCCTGGCTCTTGGCTGGACTAATCTGGTGCTGGACTAATGGAGTGTGTTCTGTCTCAATCCAGCACACTCTGATCTCTTGTGTCTGTTAGAACATCATGCTGCAAATTCGGGCTGAATTGTTGGAAAGGTGTAACTGACAATCAGAACTGCTGTAAAACTCTGCCTTCAGCTGCGTTTTTCACCAAACCTCGAACCTCAAACTTTGAACCCCGAACCCCAGCGCAGTGCGGGGCCTGACAACCACAATGCAAAGGATGCATGTGCCTTTCCGGAAAATTGCTGTGTGGAAAAATCGTGGCACCAACAGACTCTCGCCTGCTCATCAGCACCTTTTAATCCTTTATTTTATTTTATTTTTTTTTTCCCAGAAAAAAAAAGGTTTTCAACTTTTGCAGTTTAAATTTGGACATTTGTTTGCATATCATACACAACTCTGTATTTTTTTTTTTTTTTTGCCTATTCTTTTGTATTTTGTTATTTTAACTTTAACTTTTTTGTAACTCAGTCATTAAGTCCTGATAATTTGCACATTCCCGTAACTTGAACAGTAATTAACAAAAGACTTTTGCAGTGTTTGTGTTGCGGGGCGTTTCAGAGTGCAGTTGAAACAACTGCCGCTCTGAAGAGTGAAGCTCCTGAGAACCTGAAATAAATCTGTTTCAAATACCTGCACATGTTGACCAGAACTTTATACACACTGACTGCTACCAGCATCTCTCTACCACCAGGTGGTGCCAGTTGTATGAGGGAATGTGCAGCAGGTGGGAAAGTAAGGGATTAAATCCTCACTGGTTAAAGTTTTATTGCTCATCCTCACTTCCTCTGCTGCAGTGTGTGTGTGTGTGTGTGTGTGTGTGTGTGTGTGTGGTGGTAAAGGGGAATTCCACCAAGCAGTCTGGTGTGAAACAGTTCATTGTAGTGACTCTTGATTTCTTTACAGTGGTGGTTAATAGAACCAGACGTCTCCAACACAAATACAGCTGTTTTATTCACTATCGACCCCCAGTGAAGTGTTCATATGGTGTTTATATGGATGTTGATGATAGTAAAGTATTTTTTTTTCTCATGATGCCCTACATGAATCCCTCCACCATGAATGGGTTTAGTTTTAGGACCAACTCTGGTAGTACAATGTGTCAGGCGTCAGTCGGTGCAACCCTAGCCTTTTCTTGTAATAACTGTGTAATATTACATAAACAGAGTGGAAGTGCTCCAGGGTTGAGACGGAAGGCGTGTTCAGACAGTTTCAATGGGGGCGGTAGGTGGGGGGTATTTGTGGTGGAAAGTGCACACTCATGGTGAAGGAGCGATATTATTTTCGCTCCTCTTCCTGATCTTCTGCTTCACAATAACAGAGGTGTCTTTATGACGGGACTCTGTAAACCTGCAGCTGCTCTGTCCCACTGTGCTGCATCCTGCAGAGTAAAGGCCCTGGGGGCTGGACACTTTCTAACTGCAGGCTGTCGGTCTGCGCCCCTACCTGTTTATCACTGTGTTTACAGAGTTATAAGTGAGTTGTTTACCTGCACCAGCTCTGACACTCCCAGCTGTAAACAACACCAAATCTGATATGCACTTTGAGCTAAGATGTCGATGGACGTACAAAGCAGAAAAACACCAGCCACTCACAGCGATATGTCATGGAGAACTTTCTCCATAATTCAACGTTTAAGGTGTAAACAGAGTGGCTCTGAATGGCTTTGGTCATTCTGGAGAAACTCAGAGTCAGAAATGTTCTCAGTGGTGGTAAATGGAGCTAGATGTCTTTGGATGGTAAACAAAACGGCTGTATTTGTGTTGTAAACGCCTGGTTCCATTCACCTCAGCTGTAAAGAGATCCAAAACGCTTGATTCTGGAGAAACTTAACGACTCCTGAACTGTTCACATTGGAAGTGAATGGAACCAGACATTTGGTTCTCTAAAACCTCCCTCACAGAAAGTTATTCCATGAAATGCTTGTGGTTATGCCGCCTGACGTCTAATACGTTGTTCTACCAATGGTTTGAGAAGGTTTTGGTCCTAAAGCTAAACCCATTCATGGTGGAGGGATGCATGCAGGGTGTCGTGAGCCAAAGAGAAGTGATTTAGTTCAGATTTTCCACTATTTTACCGTCATCAACAACCATATAAAATTCTCTGTTAGATCAATACACAGTACTGGGTACCACAGTGTTATTGGGTTGATCCTGGCACAGCAGGGATCCTGGCTCAAACCAGGCTGATCCAGATGGATGGAGCTGAACTGCCTGGGGCCAAACTGCCTCCTGTAGTGTAAATAGCGTAGACAGAGAGGGCGGAGCTGCAGATGGCCGTAAACCCGTGAGCAATAAAGGAAAGCAGATAAAAGCAGCTCCACTTCTGCAGCTCTAGAGTAACCGTAACCACAGGCCCAACACCCACTGCATTCTGCACACGACCACACACCCATTATATACATAGCCAGACTTTCTTGTATTTTTAATGTAGTCTGGAGGAACAGTTCTCCAGGATTCCTGAAGCTCTTTAATTTTTGTTAAGCCACATAGTGACCTACGTCTGAATCATTCAAGCAGAACGAAGACCATCAAACTTAAGGCCTGAACCAGTGAGGAAACAGGTGCAGATGATTCCAGATGATCAGGCGGTGATCAGTATACTGGTGGTGCTGAATGCAATGCTGAGTGGTTGGAACTCCACACAAAGTTTGCTGCTTCAGTGCTTCAGTGTTTTTAAATCCTTTTGTCAGGTGTTTCTATGGTGCACTGAAGTATAATTACAAGGATTTCATAAACTTCATAAGGATTTTATTGACAATTACATCAAGTTTATGCAGAGTCAATATTTGCAGTGTTGGCCCTTCTTTTTCAAGACCTCTGCAATTCGCCCTGGCATGCTTTCACTCAACTTCTGGGCCAAATCCTGACTGATGGGAACTCATTCTTGCATAAGCAATACTTGGAGTTTGTCAGAATTTGTAGGTTTTTGTTTGTCAACCTGCCTCTTAAAGATTGACCACAGGTTCTCAATGGAATTAAGGTTTGGCCATGGACCCAAAATTTCGATGTTTTGCTATCACTTTTGCCTTGTGGCACGGTGCTCCATCATGCTGGAAAAGGCATTGTTCTTCACCAATCTGTTCTTGGATGGTTGGGAGAAGTTGCTCTTGGAGGATGTTTTGGTACCATTCTTTATTCATGGTTGTGTTCTTAGGCGAAATGCTGAGGGAGCCCACTCCCTTGGATGAGAAGCAACCCCACACATGAATGGTTTCAGGATGCTTTACTGTTGGCATGACACAGAACTGATGATAGCGCTCACCTTTTCTTCTCCGGACAATCATTTTTCCGGATGCCCCAAACAATCGGAAAAGGGCTTCATCAGAGAAAATGACTTTACTCGAGTCCTCAGCAGTCCAATCCCTGTACTTTTTGCAGAATATCAGTCTGTCCTTGATGTTTTTCTTGGAGAGAACTGGCTTCTTTGCTGCCCTTCTTGACACCAGGCCATCCTCCAAAGGTCTTCGCCTCAATGTGTGTGCAAATGCATCCACACCTGCCTGCTGCCATTCCTGAGCAAGCTCTGCACTGGTGGTGCCCCGATCCCGCAGCTGAATCACTTTCTGTAATCGGTCCTGAAGCTTGCTGGACTTTCCTGAGCGCCCTGAAGCCTTCTTCACAATAATTGAATAATTGATGATATGATAAATGGTTGATTTAGGTGCAATCTTACTAGCAGCAATATCCTTGCCTGTGAAGCCCTTTTTATGCCAGACAATGATGACTGTACGTGTTTCCTTGCAGGTAACCATGGTTAACAGAGAAAGAACAATGATTTCAAGCACCACCCTCTTTTTAAAGCATCCAGTCTGCTATTCTAACTCAATCAGCATGACAAAGTCATCTCCAGCCTTGTCCTCGTCAACACTCTCACCTGTGTTAATGAGAGGATCGCTGAAATGATGTCAGCAGGTCCTTTTGTGGCAGGGCTGAAATGCAGTACAAATGGGTTTTTTTTTTTTGGGATTACGCAAGTTCATTTTCATGGCAAAGAAGGACTTTGCATTAACTGTAATTCATCTGATCACCCTTCATAACATTCTGGAGTATATGCAAATTGCCATCATGAACACTGAAGCAGCAAACTTTGTGAAAATTGATATTTCTGTCATTCTCAAAATGTTTGGCAATGAGAGATATAGATATAGATAGATGTGTGTGTGTGATGGAAAGTCCATCAGTTTTTCCAGATAATCAAGTTCCACATGATTATCTGGTTAATCTGGTTAACTTAATATTTACTTTTTTTTTTTTTTTTTTTTTCCTTCTGGTTGCCAAAGCAACATGTTGCTGACCAGGACAAGCTCTCACACACAGACAGACACCCCCGTAGCATCAAGGAACAAAAATTCTTGCCCTCATTTACTGCCCCATTACAACAGTGGAGATATTTCTGCCTGAAACACACTCACACTTCTAAAACAGTGCGCTGAGTGAAGGTGGTTTCTGTTTCAGGTTTGCTTGTTGGCGGGAGAGAGAGAATGATGACAGTTAGAAACTTCCCCATCACATGACTTACATGTGGGCAGCAAAGGCAGGATGTGTCGGTAAGTCACGTACACACACACACACACACACACACATATGGGGGGGGGGGTAGAGTTACTTTTTAGCTCCACTCTGCTCTGACTGGAGGAATTCGTCTCCCAGAACAAAGATGCTGGACATCCTGACTGACTGATGGGTGAAGGTCACAGCAACTGGTCACCAAAACACGCAAAGAATCCACATACACACACACACTGATTAACCTGTGATTGGTTGGCCTGTGATAATTTAACCTGTGACTGATAACCTTGTGATTGATTACTGAAAAATAAAAAGGTTAAAAGTTAATTTGTTAAATATTTCAGCAATACAGAGCAGTCAATCAGGGCAGACCTAGTTTACATATATCAATCTCCATCATGGACAAAAAGGCAGAAGACAACAAGAATAACACCAACATATTTTACACACTGAGTCATGTGGGAGTGTGTGTGTGTGTGTGTGTGTGTGTGTGTGTGTGTGTGAGAGAGACTGTGGTTGGCCTTATGTGTATGTGTGGAATGTGATTGTGGGTGGAGAAGATAGACATTGTTCAGGCTTGTGTGTATGTGTGTGTGAGCAGGCACTGGTGAAGGTGAAGCTCTGCTGGAGCTGCAGAAGGTTTTCAGGTGGGTCCCTCCACAAAAAAAACTGAACACACACTGCAGATCAAGCACGGCAGCTTTGGGTGTTTTTCAGGGATATAAAATAAAATGAGCTTCCCATACGCGTATAAAATGATTTTAATAAGATACTCTTTAACTTTATGTCTTTCAAATAAGAAGCAGGAAAGGGTTCAACTGGTGGACCTCGGATGTTTCCAACAGAGTTACAGATTATTACATCATACCTGTGAAAGTTTGTTTTTATTCCATCCATCCATTTCTCCATCCCTTTATCCATTCATCCATTTCTCTATCCCTTCATCCAACCGTTCCTCCATCCATTCATCCAACCATTCACATATCCAACCATCTATCCCTTCATCTGACCGCCCAACATCCCTCCATCCATTCATCATTCCAACAATCCATCCTTCCATCCATTCAACCTTTCATCATTCCATCCATCCATTCCTGTAATTTAAACATATAAAACTCTGTTCTATGTGTTTTTGAGGTGTTGTTGAATAAAATAATCATTAATATCATCATTAATGGAGACTCTGAACCATTGAACAGGTAGTATGTGTGAGTGTTTTAAGTGTGTGAGAGTGTGTATAAATTGGTGCGAGTTTGACAATTCCAAGGTGTGTGTCCATTGGCCCTGAGCGGAAAAACAGCACTCCACTTCCTGAGCGACATTCCACAGGGAGCAGCATCAATCTTTCACATCCTGCAGGAGCAGAGAACCAGGTTCCTTCCACACACACACACCACACACACAGCTCTAGATCCTTTTCTTGTAGAAGAACATCTCCCTGGTTCAGTGATCACAGAGTCACAAAGAGAGCAGGGTGTGGATTAGATGACAGATTATGGCTCTGATGCTGCAGAGCAAAACACACCCAAAAATACTGCAGTCTCTTGATGGGATGTGTGTTTCCTTTTTCAGCATGTATGAATGTGTGTGACCCATTTTACAACCAGTTTAATTGCAGCCCCTCCTTCCTCCACACACAGCAGCTCCACATCGTTTTCTGACTGGATGAGAGTCTCATCACTGTTCCTCTACACAGCAGAGCTGCTGAGACCACCCAACACAATGACATCAACTGTGAAAAAAAATTCATGTTGACCGATTGTTTACGTAGGAAAAAACTCTCAGACAGACTGTAATACACTACAGGAAGAGTAGGGGCGACGTGGCTTCAATTATTTAAATTAAAAAGTGCTCTGTAGTGCCTAAAAAATGCTTAAATGATACACACAGACACAATCCGACAGACTGTAATACACTACAGGAAGCGTAGGGGGCGCTTTATAATGCACATATTCTTTTTTTTTTTTTAGAAAGTAGTACACTATAGGAAGTGTAGGGGGCATTGTGGATTCTGTCATTTCATTTGAAAGGTACTCTATAATGCACTTTATTGCCCATCAATAACACTATAGTGCTTTATAATTATCTATAATGCTCTATAACACTTTATAATGCTCTATAATATTCATATGATCCACAGGGTCATTCTGACAGACTGCATCTTGTCTTTAAGTAATCCAAGAGTTCTGTTTGAATGCACTTGAGCCATTTGTTTCCTGCGGGTGTGTTTTTGTTGTAACACCACTTTTACAATCTTCTGTCCCTACATGTCTCACTTAAACTGGTCTCTGACTGGTTGTTTGAATTCCAGTCAAGTGGTTCCTTCCTGTTAAAGTAGACAAAAACCCACCAGACCCTCTGGAGACGGGAATCTGACAGGATGCAATCATCAGATCTCCACCATCTTGAGCAGAAAGGGATGAGTCCCAGGTTTCTGTCAATCCTGATTTTATAGCCACGCTAATGTTCCACCAGCTAATATTCCACAAAGAGGTCAGGATAGAGATAGAAGAGGAATCTCAGTGAGATTATCATCAGGGCAAAGCTGGACCTGCAACACCAGAATCACTGTGTTCCTCCTCAGTGTGGAGCAGCGATGTGCATTCAGGTCACATCTCATGATGCAGGAGGTCGTGACTACTGGGGTTTCTATCAGTCCTGAAAATGTTTGCTGCACACACAGCAGTCTCACACAGAAAATGTGTGTGTGGGCGGCCCGAAGCCTGCAGCGACGATCATGCTGGAGCCATGGTGTCTTCATCTCTTTGAAGGCTCTTTCAGCGGCTTGTTGCCACTGCTGGAGGGCTGTTCCTGATCATCTAATTCCATTAGAAGCCCAGTGACTCAGCAGGGACGCAGAAGCTTTTAGCTTAATTATCATTTCTATTCGTGCAGTCCTGATAGATTACGGTGCTGGGAAGTTATCGCAGGGTGGAGGCAGAGATAACACTGCTGTGCAGCTAAAGGGTGTGGAGAAGAAAGCATTAATACATGACTAATAAATACCATAAACCATACCATACCATACCATAAACCATAACAATGCGGCTCTGCAGCTCTGTGGAGGAGTGATAAAGAACAGAGTGAAAGAAAGACGAGCAGCTGTGTTATTAAAACACACTCATTTATTGAGCAGCAGTGTGTACAGAACACTCCAGCACATTACAGCGCCTTCACAGCAGGCATGGCCTGCAGGGTTCTGCCATATGCAAATCACATTCACATGAAAGCAATATTACCCCCCTCCCCCAGGGAGCGCACACTCTAGGCCCCGCCCACGTGTTGAGATCTCACCAATACAGCAGAAGCGTTTCCGCACACTGAGCCTGTGAGCGCGAGTCTGTGCGGGAAAGATTCCGCGAGACTGGTGAGCAGAAAGAGCAAGAGAGATGGAGGGATGGAGGGATGAAGGGATGGGTGGATGGATAAGGCGTCGCAGGTCAGAGGTGACGTGGTTACTTGGTGAGATTCTTCACAATCTGGAGCTCCTCCACTGGTTTCCACTGCTGCTTAATGGTGATGAGCTACAGGGGGATGAGAGACAGAGGATTAGAGAAGTGCAGAGAGAGAGGGAGAGAGAGAGTAGATAGGGAGAAGAGAGAGAGGAAGAGAGAGAGAGAGTAGATAGGGAGAAGAGAGAGAGGAAGAGAGAGAGAGAGAGAGAGAGTTTCACACACTATGCAAAAAACATTGAGAATCCTGAGTGATCACCATAGTAACACTCCACAGGGACTGTTACATTGTTTTTCTCCTAAATCACAGCGTGCGTCATTTCTGGATTACCGCTGCCTCTGTGCTGGATCACCATCGCCTCAACACTGGCTCACCACTGCTTCCATGCTAGATCACCACTGCCTCATGCTTTATGGTGGGATTATTGCTGTTTTACTACTTTATTAATGAATCACCGCTGCCTTGTCAGTGCTTCCATATGCCTCCTGAACGCCTCATTACCACCTCATAACTGCCTCATTTCTATCTTATTACAGCCTCATCGCTACCTCAACCTGCCTCATCACCCTTCACTGCACCTCATCACTGCCTCATTACTACCTCACCATTTTCATCACTGCCTCAACCCACCTCATCACTTCATCATTTTCATCTCTACTTCAGCCTGCCTCATTACTACCCTTATTATTCTCATCACTGGTTCAACCTGCCTCGTCACTGCCTCATTACCACCTCTTCAAACTCATCACTACCTAAACTTGCCTCATTACTACCTCATCACTGCCTCATTACTACCTCACCATTTCCATCACTGCCTCAACCCACCTCATTACTACCTCATTTTCACCACTGCATCAGCCTGCTTACGTACTACCTCATCATTCTCATCACTCTTTCAACCTGCCTCATCACTGCCTCATTACTACCTCTTCACACTCATCACTACCTCAACTTGCCTCATTGCTGCCTCATTACCAACCCTTCACTCTCATCACTATGTCAGCCTACTTTCATTACTACCTCATCACTGCTTCACTGCCACCTCATCACCCTAATCATTACTTCATTACTACCTTATGGCTGCTTCACGGCCACCTCATCACTGCCTTATTTCTACCTCATCACTACCTCGCCCTCATCACTAACTCAATCTACTACCTGGTCACTGCCTCATTACTACCTCTTATTACTACCTCAACCAGCCTCATGACGGCCTTATTGCCATCATCAGTACCTCATCCCCATCTCATTACTACCTCACTGCCCTCACCACTATCTCGTCTCTTATCTTGTTGTCCTTATAGCTACCTCGTCACTGCCTCATTACTACCTCATTACTACATCACCCCCCTCATCACTACCACTCCATTTACACCTCATCACTGCTTCAGCACTGCTTCGCTGTTGCCTCAGCTGACTGAATGTCCCTAAGCAGCACCAACATGAAGCCGGATGATGATGTTCTGAACGGAAGAAACTGAAGAAAAGTATGTGAATGAGAATTTGAAAAAGAGAGCTTTCCAGTTTAACTGTTCTCACTGCCTTTCTCAGCCTTGCCTCAGCTTCTCTGACTTCCTCCTCTGTTAAAGCGAAACTCTCCTGTGCGTCTGCAGCGCTGCACGTTCGGCATGGCTCCTCACTGGAGGAACGTCTGCTGTAACATGACCTTGAGAATGAGGAGGACACCACAAATATGCGCGCACACACACTGTCACAATTAAAAGGTGTTAGAGAAAGGTACCTTCTGTGGCTTTGATGGGTCAAGTGTTTCCCAGGGCTCTGGATTACTGCTTTTATTCAAACTATAACCAAACAAACAAACAAACAGAGCGAGTCAGACACACTCATTAGGTTTTAATGAAGAACGTCATAGCTACTGCTGAACCGTGAGCACAGGAGGAATGAGTGAAGAGCAGGAGGAAGAAGTGAAGAGCAGGAGGAAGAAGTGAAGAGCAGGAGGAAGAAGTGAAGAGCAGGAGGAACCTACTGGAGATGCTTACATGACATCAGGTTTAGTGAGTAAGAAGTAAATGCAGGCAGACGTAGCTCCGGTGGCAGCAAAAGCCATGAAGCCAATCAGGGGTATGAGCTAGAGGAAAACACACACACACACACACACACACACACACACACACACTTTAAACCTGAAATACTCCAGCACTTGCTTGTTTGTTGGTGTAAAACAGAAAAGACATTAAAAAACTGACCTCCTTCCTTTTCCTCAGCAGCTGCAGAAAACCTCCGGTCACCATTTTCACTTTCGATATTCGTCTAATAATAACAGTCACAGCAACAGGATAATTAATAAATGTACCCTTACTCAATAAGACATTTAATTTATAATGTCATTATAGTTAACAATGTAAGTGTGATCCAGTGTTCTCAACTCTCACTAATTATTAATAAAGAATTGGGTAATTTTAATGAACACTAATTTAAATACTTGCTTAAGAAAGAGAGTACGAGATAATAATCAGCTCATATTTTAAAGTTATATTAGTTTGTAATTAAGACTACAATTCGTTTACACTTACATTATTATAAGTGTTGATAATTAAGAATGTAGAGTGTTGAGTGTTATATTGAGAGTGTGTTGGTTCCGCTAGAGAGTTCAGTGTGTGTGGGTCCTACCTCAGGGTGCGGAGTCTGAAGGCTTTCCGGCCGGGTTCCGCTCAGCATCCCTGCCACCCGACTTTATAGCTCAGGTGGGACGAGCTCCAAGGCACGTACGCACTGTGTATCGACATCTATCAGGAAGAACTGTTTCACCATGGCAACCACAGTCCTGTGCAGTACGTGGCTCCCTCTGGTGGCCCAGTTTTTCAAAGGGCACTTCTGAGTGGACAGGCTGTGGAGGCACACTGAAGGGCCAGTGTGCAGCAGACAGAAGAGACATTTATAGCTCACTCACAGATAAAGCATTCCGGAGTGACCGCCTGGGGGGGCTGGGGGGTTGCACGCCGCACACGGCCAGCCTGAGGCCCCATCGCACACGATGACCTCATACCTGACCCCACACACTTTTACACCCAGACCCTGTAAACACAGAGCTTTACATACTTCACTGATTAATAAACTCAAACTTAATCCTCATATACATATATCCATAGTAACTACGATGAACTCGTCAGTATCTACTGTGATTCAGGGTCCATCGTGAATTATTCAAAATCTACAAATAATTATTCACTGTCCACTTTGAATAATTCAGAACCAACGATGAATTATTCAGTGTCCACTATGAATGATTCAGAATCTGCTATGAACTATTTAGCATCCACTATGAATTATTTAGAATCTACTATGAATTATTCCGTTTCTACAGTGAATTATTCAGTATCTATTATGAATTATTCAGTACCTGCTATGAACAATTCAGTATCCACTATGAACTGTCCAGTGTCTACTATGAATTATTCAGTAACTACTATGAATTATCAGTATCCACCATGAATTACTTAGAATCTACTATGAATTATTCTGGATGCACTATGAATGATTCAGTCTCCAGTAGAGATGTAATAATAATAATAAAAAAAAAATCCATTGCAGCCATAATAAACAGAGTGATGTTTTTTGACTCGTTCTGAGCTCCACAAAAGTGCAGTGGTCTTTATCTTGCCTGGTCTATGGAGATGCCACACATGCATTCCACATTTGTGAGGAGCTGGTTTGATTTACTGGTGGGCAGACGGGGTCACAGACACGTTTCCTCCAAACCTTCACACATTCTGGGTTTCAGCTTCACAAGAACTTCAGGAGGAACGTGTGGAGAAGAGTTTTAATCAGAACAAACATCATACATGAGTGTTTCACAGTGGCAGACTGTGAGTTATAGAGTCCGTCTTTGTGTGAAGAGCTGACACAGATGAACTAACTGCAGTCCAGGGCTGAGCTGAAGATCTGCTGATACTGCTGGAGCTGGTGGGCGGTTAGCGAGGGGCTAACGCGCTGCAGAGCCTTCAGGAAGTGCTCCTGCTGAACCATGGACACACTCAGACCTTCCTCGTGAAGAGCCAGCAGAGCCGCCTGCAAAACACAACACAAACCCTGCACTGAAACATCATCTCCAACATCTCCACATGAGCATGTCAGTTTAGCCACATTAGCTCCAGAGCTAAAGTGTGCTGTGAGGCTGATCTGGTACGTTTGGAAGAAGGTGGGAAGTGTTCTGACCTCTTTGCAGAGGTTCTCCAGATCAGCTCCAGAGAACAGGTGTGTTTGGGTTGCCAGATCCTCCAGGCTCACATTAGAGTCCAGGGGCATTTTCTGTGTGTGGAGCTGCAGGATGGCCAGCCGAGCCTAAGAAAAACACATACACGCACACGCACACGCACACGCACACACACACGCACACGCACACGCACACGCACACGCACACACACACGCACACACACACGCACACACACACGCACACGCACACGCACACACACACACTTTAGACCGCATGGCGAGAACTAAAGTAACTAAAGGGATGGATGAGTTCACCTGTGGATCATGTGTTGGTGGGAGGAGCTAGATATTTACCTATGTTTCAGGTGGAGCTGGGAGGAGCTAGAAGTTTACCCGTGTATCCGGTGGGGGTGGGAGGAGCTAAAAGTTTAACCATGTTTTAGGTGGGGGTGGGAGAAGCTAAAGGTTTAACCATGTTTCAGGTTGGGGTCGGAGGAGCTAGAAATGATCTGTGGATCAGCTGTAGGTGGGAGGAGCTAAAGGTTTACCTGTGGATCAGGTGGGGATGGGCGGAGCTAAAAGTTTACCTGTGGATCAGGTGGGGGAACGTATATGATGTGATCCAGTCGGCCCGGACGGAGCAGAGCACTGTCCAGAGAATCCGGTCTGTTAGTGGCGCCCACTATCATTATACCTTTATTATACACTGTTTGTAGATCCATCTGCAACACACACACACACACACACACACACACACACACACACACACACACACACAGACACACAGACACACATAGACACACATAATATGAAGACACACACTTATACAATATTAAAACCAAAAGATTCTGTTTAATCCAAAACACATCAAACTGATCAAGCATCATCAGCAGATCTCAAACACACACACACTATGGGTCTTTTAATCACAGCATATTACTGTGATGTTTGTACTCAGGCATTTAAGCAGAAAATCTTATCCTTTAAATTTAATATTTAGGAATGTGATGTTCTAATGAGCTCGTCAGCTTACATCACCAAATACAATTCGCCATCTACTGGCTGAACATGGAACTGCGGCCTGTCCTGGAGACCAGTTTTCTACAATCTGACATTTAACTCCTGAGCAAAAACAATCTTTTATAAAACGCTCAAAGAATATAATCTTTTAGAGACTCAAAGTAAAACTTCACCCATTGCTGCATTTCTGTATTTCAGAAAATGCCATTTTATGGCAAGAAAACACAATTACAAACAGTGAAATGATTAAGTGTGGTCATTTACAAACGAAAAACACTGAATTTCTACAGCACTGCATATTTTATATATGCTTACTAACTTATACTCTACAAATTATTTCTGTAATTATTTGTATTACATTGTGAGCATGTTATTATTTCTCTTTTTGTGATAGCACCCAACAGAACAAAATCTCTGTATTTAAAATCTCACTTGTCTGATCTGATGCTATAATAGGGTTCTGAGGATTTTAAACCAGATTAATCTATCAAGTTAAACTATTAATCAATAATTCAGGTAATCTGACAATTTCTCTAAATGAACTCACATCATCCCCTACAGCTCCTGTTGTGTAATACAGTCTCTCAGAATGACCATGTGGATCATATGAACATTATAGATCACTACAGAACATTTTAGAGTTATAGAGCGTTACAGGTCATTACAGAGCTTTACTGAGCATAACAGAGCGTTACAGAGAATTATAGGGTATTATAGGGCATTATAGTGTGTTAGAGTATTATAGAGTGTTATAGATCACTATAGAGTGTTTAAAAGTGTTAAAGATCATTATAGAGCATTATAGAGTGCTTCTGTTTTTAAGTAAACTCTAAAAAAAAATCTTACCCGTTTCTCTTGAGGTGTTTGCGGTCCCTCTCCTTCGGTCTGGAAGGTCTTGGCAGACCCGCGTCTCTCGGTGGTCCTGAAGCCCACCCCGTCCAGCTCATTCAGCAGAACTGACAGAACCTGAGCCTGTACTCCACTCCGGCAACCACTGTCACTACGGCAGCCAACCATGCTGTCAATCTCATCCAGAAACACTATGGAGGGGGCGCACGCACGGGCCTGACGGAAGAGCTGGGAGGAGGGAGAGGGAGAGGGAGAGAGAGAGAGAGAGATATGATCAAATAGAAAAGAAGGTAGGCTGGTATTTATGATGAGAGTTTTTGATCTATCTTAGAAAGATAGAAGCTTAAAAAGGAGTCTTTTAATACTGTTGTTCAGTATCCACTATGAATTACTCAGTATCTATCGAGTAATTCAGTATCTACTATGAAATATTCAGTATCTACTATGAATTATTCAGTATCTACTATGAATTATTCAGTATCTACTATGAAATATTCTGTAACCACTATGAATTTTTCAGTATCTCCTATTGATTATTCAGTATCTACTATCTACTATAACCTCTAAGAGTTATTCAGTGTCCACTAGGGGTGTGACAAGACGCTCAGCTCAGCTCAGCTCATCTCAGCTCACGAGACGATACACAATGTTGGGTTCACGAGAACGAGATGTGAAGAGATTTTAACAAGATTTTTCAGAGAACTTTAAAGATGAAATAGATGACTGGAAAAAGCCTATCATTTGACTGAAAGTCAAAAACACAAAACAACAAAGGTGCATTTTGAAATGATGCAACTGATCACTGCAGTTTTACTTTTAATTATTAATTATTAAGCTTGAATTATCGTATGCAGTAGCAACTGGACAGGACAATATGCACACACTGTAATATGCTTCTCTTGTATGATTTCTCAGTAGTTTCATCCAACCTCATGTGGGCATGAACTGTGATCTGTGCACGAACTCCTAACCTGTTGAAGCTGTGTATGACCTTCTAGCTGAACTCATTTTCACAAGTTGAATATAACAATATAAAAACAATATAATTAACAAAAATAAATAAATACAACTTTTCTGAGTCTATTTTAAGTGAAAACAAGTGCAAACCATAAATCAAAGTAGTTCACTGTCAGTGCTCAAAGTGCAGAGTGACCAGATTTTTCTTCAAGCAAGATACAGAGCTCTGGACCTGAGCCTAGCCTGAGATATGGTCATATTTCTGAGAAAAGCATATCTATGTTTTCTGGGAGCGGCTGAGACCTCTGGGTGAAAACTACGTCTCCTGGAGTTGAAAAGACACGCTCACTTGGACAAAGACCACAGGGATGGACACGTGTGCTTTGGGAAGTGGAGACAGCAAAGGTTATGGTTCTGTGGAGGTTCTGTGGTGGTTCTGTGGTGGTTTTTTGGTGGATCTGTGGAGGTTCTGTGGTGGATCTGTGGAGGTTCTGTGGTGGATCTGTGGAGGTTCTGTGGTGGATCTGTGGAGGTTCTGTGGAGGTTCTGTGGTGGTTCTGTGGTGGATCTGTGGAGGTTCTGTGGAGGTTCTGTGGTGGATCTGTGGTGGTTCTGTGGAGGTTCTGGTGTGGATCTGTGGAGGTTCTGTGGTGGTTACTATTTTCTGACGGTGCTTGCAAATTGTTTGTGACCTGTCTGTCAGTCTTTGGCTACCTGCTAGATGATTAACGGTGTAAATATTGCCACACAAATGACTTTAGAGTGGAGCGTGCACCCCAGCCCCCCGCCCCGTTCCAGACCCTCTACCAGTGTGTCACCATCAAAAATGCTTCCAACGCCCTTGATACATATATATATATATATATATATATATATATACACATACACACACATATATACATACATACATACATACATGCGCGCCGGAACCACTTTTAAAAATAATTCATTTCGCCCCCCCCACTTACCCACCTAGTGAATTGTATGAGGAAAACATGCGAGATGCTGAGAGCAGCGTGTGCACTTAACCCGCACCCCCACCCCTTCCTCCCAGGAAAACACTTCGCTACAGTTATCCAACCGCCCCCTACTTCGTCCCACTTCATCGTCCCACCCCTAATGTCCACTATGAATTATTTAGTGTACAGTATGAACTTTTCAGGAACTATTAAGAATTGTTCAGAGAGAGAAGTGAAGACTCATTTTCAGAGGGTTAATTGTGGAGTGTGTGTGTGTGTGTGTATTACCTGTGACAGTGTTCTTTCTGAGTCTCCTACATAAGGAGAGTACAGCTGAGCTCCGCTGAGTGTGAGGAAGCTGCAGTGTGAGGCAGAAGCGGCTGCTTTGACCAGTGTGGTTTTGGCGCAGCCTGGGGGGCCGAACAGCAACACACCCCGGGGCCCACACACCCCCATCCTCACCAGCGCTTCAGGAAACTTCATCGGCCACTCAATACTCTACAAACACACCCATAAACATAAATATCAGCTCTGTTTTTTCTTGGAGATGCATGAAACATTGGAAGAGGTACGATACCATTCAAAAGTTTTGGCACACATAGAGATTTTCTTCATTTGCATGTTGCACACACAATATTTACTAAAAATACATTCAATGTCCCTTGCTAACAAATAGTGATGCTCCGATCGATCGGCCGAAGATCGGTATCGGCCGATAATCACATTTTATGACTCGATCGGTACTCGTTA